>JAOEHY010018771.1:0-18561 GCA_025447955.1 Psilopsiagon aurifrons
ACCATGCCAAGTGCAAGGTCCTACACCTGGGTCGGAGCAATCCCAGGCAGAGCTACAGGTTGGGCAGAGAAGAGATTCAGAGCAGCCCTACGGAGAAGGACTTGGGAGTGCTGGTCGATGAGAAACTGAACATGAGCCGGCAGTGTGCACTTGCAGCCCAGAAAGCCAACCATATCCTGGGCTGCATCAAAAGGAGTGTGACCAGCAGATCAAAGAAGGTGATCCTGCTCCTCTATTCCGCTCTCGTGAGACCTCACTTGGAGTATTGCGTGCAGTTCTGGCGTCCTCAACATAGAAAGGACATGGAATTGTAGGAACAAGTCCAGAGGAGGCCTACGAGGATGATCGGGGACTGGAGCACCTCCCGTATGAAGATAGGATGAGAAAGTTGTGTCTGTTTGGCCTAAAGAAGAGAAGGCTGAGTGGAGACCTCAGGGCAGCCTTCCAATTACTGAACGGGGCTTATAAGGATGGTGGGGAGGGACTCTTCATTAGGGACTGCAATGACAGGGCAATGGGTAAAGGGTTAAAATTTAAACAGGGGAACTTTAGATTGGACATAAGGAGGAAGTTTTTTATTGTGAGAGTGGTGAGGCACTGGAATGGGCTGCCCAGGGAGGTTGTGAATGTTCCATCCCTGACGCTGTCAGGTTGGACAGAGCCTTGGGTGACATGGTTTACTGTGAGGTGTCCCTGCCCATGGCAGGGGGTTTGGAACTGGATGATCTTAAGGTCCTTTCCAACCCTAACTATTCTATGATTCCATGATTCTATGATCCCATATGCATATGCATACTTATCACTTAATAAGAGACACTTCTCTGGAAATACAAATTGTGTTTATGGAAATACAAAGTCAAAGTCTTTCTAATTCTTTTAGCTGTGATCGCTGCATCACTGGCTGCAGGGTGGGTTTCTCTGAAGAGAAGGAGAGACACATATTTAACCCTCAAAATTATCAGTAGATCTCATCTACAACTTTCTTCTGTGATAACACTGTAAATTAATTCAGGTTAACCCACTCTGTGTCCTTCAGGCTGCATCCTTCTCTTAAGAATTATTCATAAGGGCACTTTCTAAACTGGCTAAGGAATATCCTGATTGCACTTGGACTGATGGCTTGTTCTGATGCTCTGCAATTTTTTTTTTTCTCCCACCAGATAGAAAACCTGGAAATAGAAATTTAACTACGCAACCTTGTGCTGTCACATATACAGAAGAGCTCTCAGCATGTGGTAAGAATGCCTGCATTTTTATTGTATGCTAGTCACATCTCTGGATATACAATAAGAAAGAGCATATGGACTACTTATTTGCATTGAGACCAATGTGCTCAAATAAGCTTACATGTGCTCAAAACAGAAGATCTTGTTCAGTCTCAGAACACACTATTTATCTGTATTTATCTATATGGTCCATTCATCTTGTTTTTCAAGCAAGAATTCCCTTGCTTAATGCCTTTGAAAGCATCTTTAAAAAAAGAAGGAAGTAATGTTTTCTTCAAGTTTGCGTTGGACTTGATGAGACAGTGTTGAAATTGATTGACGATGTGAAGATAGAAAGATGTAAGTGGAAAGACAGCTAGTGCTTCTCAGTCTAGGGAGGAAATCTGTTTTGCTCTAATGTTCACCCCACTGAAAAGGAAATCCTAAACAGTATATATCAGACTCTCTATATGTGCCAATATGCAAAGGACATTTTATAAAAACTGCATTTCATTTAAACAGATGTTCTTCAGTACACATAGAACTCATGATGACCTTTTCAAGTATCACTCTTTCTAAAGTCTTCTTTACCCTTTGCCACATTCATTGATACAGTCTATCTGGAAAAGCCTGAATGAGAAGCTGTAAGCTACCAAATGTCAAATGAAATGTCATCATTAACTTTAATGTGTTACTGTTTTTTGGAATAAATCTAAAATTGAAACAATTCATAACAGTTACAAACTTGTGTAGCTTCACTGATGAAACTTTTCCTAATTAACACACATCACAGTAAGACCAGGACTGCATTGTGTGGCCTAAATTTAGCAAAATTTGCCTTCAATTTGAAGAGTTTCCTAGTAGCTGAGAGTAGATATTTTCATTTTAATTGTATAATTCCTTAAAATGAAATATTTTCATAAGGACCTTTCTTCTTTTGAACCGAACAATCAGCATGAAATATTCCAATTGAAATGAGTGTAATGTCCTGGCTGCAGGTACAGCAGTCAGGAAGAGCAAATATCCAGAGTATGATTCATTTTAAGGTCTTCAAAACAAGAATAAATCACTTCATAGACTCATAATATGAAGCCTTTTTGTATTAAAGTTTAACCATAAAGTTCTTAGGATCTAAACTCTTAATATTAAAACCAATTACTTTATAGTTTGAGATGTATTTTGCATTTCTTTTTTTCCCCTACAAAACTGAAAACCATAAAATAACCTGCAGCTGTTTTCAGCATTAGATTAAAAAAAGGGCAAAAAACCCAAAGAATACATGTTGTCTTTTCAGAAATAATTTGGATTTTTCTATTATTCTATTACATTTAAACATTCTGCTTGAATCTGTTCCAAGGTGTTAGCCCTTGCAGGGTAGACACTGCATAGATAACGTACAAGTAGCATTTAATTATGAAGCTGTGTTCCCAATGCCCAAATAACAAGGCTTCAGCACATGGTTCTTTTTGATAATAATTTCTTAATTGGCTTGTATAATCTTGAATGATTGTTAAAGATTTTGAGGCACAGCAAAGAGCTGGATCAGAATACCTTACTAAAAGCAACAGAATTTATTTCTCCTTTGTTTTCTTCACAAGGCTATAAATCACACTCTTACCTCACCCATTAATACATTTTAGACTAGTAAATCTTACATAGAAAATTCTGCTTTAGTCTGGAAACTGATGATGTACGAAACATCAAGAATAACTAGAAGAAAATGGTAGAGTCTAAAAACATAATGTTATCTTCTTTCCCCATCTTTTCATATTTCATCATCATTGGTGAAAGCACATACTGGAGCCACTGCTTGCCTTGCATCTATGTAACCCTGAATAGAAAGCTGTCTAAACTTATTCATCTCCCAATAATATGGTGTGGTTAAATGTTAAAAGTCTTTTATTTGTCCTGAAAATCACAGTCTTAGTTATCAAAATAAGACCTGACAAAAAATACTTGTGCTATAAAGCCTTTCCACAAATTTTTGAACATGATTAAATTCTTTTCCTTATCAGCTCTTCCACCTAAAAATGCCTAAACCCAGAAGAAACAGTACTGTGATATGCTTAAAGGACAGCAGCAGTACTTATTCCCCTTCAAATGCTCTGTTTGGTCCTAAAAGAATATACCTGCCTCACTGCAGCAGTTCCATCCACTCCCCAAAGAAGAATCTGAGGAACGTGGCTGCAGTTAAACGTCACAAGTAGGCAATGCTGGTCCCCAAAGAGCATCGTGAACTTGATAAAGGCTTCAGGGAAAACAGCATATTTGATAATTAATCCCTTTGAAACAGCCTCTGTTCCTCTAAATATGGCATGCTTCAGAATATTTTAATGACTGTAAAAGGAATATGAAGATCCTGTAATGCCAGAAATTGTCTCATGGAACCATTCAGCCTTTTTGAGGATGTTCAGAGCATATCAGCTGTCTACAAATGACACACTAGACACACTGCACTTGTCCCTCAAACTTCACAGGCTCAGGCTATTAAAAAAGATGACATGTTCAGTTTACAATGGAAATGTAGAGTGGCGTACTCTGCTGACGGTGCTTATCCTCACAGGGTATCTTATATCTTCCTCTTAACTTATCCCTCATTGTGGGAGACTTCTCTATCCATTCTGAAAGACTGACCCTCATAGCCTCCTTTAAAAGTAAATTGGCAGCTACATATACACTATACATTAAACCCTTGAGCTCAGTGCACAGCTTAAAAAGCTCCAGACTGCTGTGTCCTCCACAATCAGCCACAAACCTCAGTATGGATGTTACAGTTAGCCACAGCCTGGAGCAGGTGAGCCCTGAGCCTGGCAGCCTTCTATCCATCCAGCTGTTCCTGGGAGAACAGATCTGTGACTGGCTAATAATGCTGTTCACTGCCTGTATTCAGTTCATCCTTGGAACCTGCCTTCCAGAAATACATGGCAAAATAGGTTCTGAGATAGATGACTCCAGAGCTGACTGGAATTCTTCCTGTATTCCCAAGGTTGAAGGTCTTAGCTCAGCTGAGTTGTGACTCTACTTAGAATGACTTTTCTGCCTTCTCCTGTTCCCAGTAGGGTGATGTCAGATCTTCCTACCCCACATATTGACCCAAAGCGCACCAATTTGCCTGCACAGCATTTGTTAAAAGGGCGGCAGGCTTTTGGCTGGCAGAAAGAGCTGTTCATGTTTCTTATTTGCTGGGCAAAACCAAACATGATTTTGGAGAATTGTGTTTTCATGTTTACAAAAGGTTTCCTTTTTTTTTTTTTTTTTTAATTTCAAAAATAAGCAGTCCTTTAGCAACAGGTATTTCTAGAAGAGAAATATTCAACCTCAAAAAAAGGAAAAATAACCTTAGATCTCAGATAGATTTGCATTTCTTCCCCAACAATTTTCCTGGTATTATAAATTTTGATTTGAATGGGTTTTATTTAGGTATACTGAAAAATCTAAAAGATTCTTTTTCCTAGTTCAATTAACATCATGGCACATCCCAGCACTCTGAGATCAGGGAGGCAAAATTTACTGGCTCTCTGCCATCCCCGGCCATCTTCTAGTTATATTTATAGCCTAGAGAAGTCTCAATGCTACTTTTACCACATATGTGCAGCACAGGTGAAAACCTTTTGTATCTGGGCTTCTTTTCAAAGCTGTTAACCTGGAGACACTGTAGTAGGCACTGTCTGGGAAGTTACCTAACAGGTAAACCTCCCCAGTAACAGGAGAGAGATCTAGTGGAAATTCAACTAAAGGCATTGCATCAGTTTTCTGTTTGAATGATGCTACAATTTGACTGGAGCAGAAAGTGCAGCCTAGACTGGAGCCTTCATTATAGGTCTTAGTTTATATTTTTTATTTGAAATTGCTTAGTATTTCCATACAAAATACATATTTATTCTTCTTGAATCACTCATAATACATGCAACTCTCTAAGGTGCAGAGACAATGCGCGTGTGTGTGCTCATAATTCAAAGCTTTTGTCTAGTAAGCTGTAAAATAAGTATTCCAGATATTCACTACATAACAAACTGTGCTTAAGTATACAGAAGGTACAAGGTAATTTAGACTTTATTGTTAGAGGCAGCATAATGAATTAAATTATTTTATGTCAACAGTTTTCTGAAACCAATTAAAACATTTTAACAGCATGAAAACAAATACAAAAACATTCCTGGGACTGCTATTGTAATTTACTTTGATATGTTCTTGAAACTAATCTGGGCCATGGCAGGAAATCACTGCACAATACACATTATTAAGCTCTTGCTTACAGACTGGCTGCTGTGGTTTTGCTGTCATGAAAGGCTGTTATTTGAACAGGGAAAGGACAAGAACTGCGCTTCAAAAACCTAGTAACAGCATACAGCTTGGTTTTTGTTATGCTTTGCTGGGAGAAAAGTCCTAAACACATCTTATAATTTTTATTTTTTTTAACAGGGCTAATGTGGACAAAATATTTGCTTCATATACAGATATTTTCCTGGGAGCTGAAGCACTGGAGAAAGAACTCTTATATAATGTTGAGCAGCATGTTAAATTGTCCTTATCACAAAGGGCCTAACAGATAAGTCTGCAAAAGAATCCCTGACTGTCATTATGATAAATGGGAAAAAAGGGAGCGATAGGAGGTAACAGTGACAGCAGCAGTGATGTAGCCATAGTGTAACTGAATTTAAGTGAAAAATTAATTACTGCAAATTAGAAAGTAGTGTGCTAGACAACACATTCACGGCTGCGTGACAAGCTGTGTGTGCTCCTTTATCATACAGCAAGAATGCAGTTAGCCTTTCTTATATGCTTCAGTGCTACAAAAATGTTTTTATCTATCCAGAACTAGAATAATAATACTGCCCTTGAAACTGGGACTGAGAAATGCTGTGATAATCTTTCTAGCAGCCCTAAACGACACATAAATAGAAATAGCAAAAGTGAGAGGGTTTCCCATACCCATCGTATTCACTAGGAAAACAATTATCTACTGTTTATGTGACTGTTTTCTGAAGTACAGAACTGTATACAGTATACAAAATCCTTTGGAAATATACTATTATACAGAGCATGGGAAGAAGAGATATTGTACAAATTTGTCTTTTGCTAAACAAATTCCAACCCCCTAAACCAAATTAAGTTTTCATGCTGATGAATTAGGCAAACCATAAAAAAGGTGCAGCAAAATTGTCTTTTCAGAAATTACTAGCACTGAAAATATTTAAAAATAACCAGCTTTCAGAACTGAAAGAAAATAGGAGAAGGATTAAAATGCTTCTCTTTATAGAGCTGTTCAAAACCAAGAGTTCAGATGTAGGACTATGAGTTCTATTCTCATGTTGAATCAAATTAAATGTTTCCAATTTACTAAATTTCTGCTTTCTTGTTCAGAAATTCCATTTTGGTGCTATTACGATGTGGCATTAAAAAAAATCTGTAGAATATTTATGATTCTTAAATATAAGATCCTATACTACTGTACACATTATTACTGAACATATGACAACGCAGAAATGGAGAAAAGAATCAGAATAAAATAATACATAGTAACCAAACCATAAAAATTGAAAATTTGTTCACTAATATTTCTCAGGCCACAATCTGATTTTTAAATTTCTCAGTCACTAATCAGATACTCCTTACTAAGCCAAGTAGCAGATTTTTTAAAATTATTTTTTTTATCTACAACTTTCAAACATTTATTTGCATCTCTTGCAAATCCAGTCCTTGCCAAACTTGAGGGTAATACCTTTCACAAAGCAAAATCCTAAGTATGTTGCAATGAATGGTAAGCCCAATTGAACTTAAAAGCAGACCTCCTGTGTTATCAAGGAAGTGGAACTTTCCTTGAGGAAGACACTACTTCCAAATTCATTGTCCTTTCAGGTTCACTGTTAGCTTTAAGGTGTACCATGAGGCCTATGTTTATATACAAGTTTATTTGATGTACAGGGTAAAGAACTGAGAGAAATATTTTTATTTATAATTTTTCATGATAGATTGTACTGAATTTCAGAGATTGTCTTTTATTCCGTTCCTCAAGTTCAGCCAAAGCAAACAATAGGTAGTTCTTTCATGAAGGTCAAGAAATCCATGTAATAAACAAATATAGATATAAAAAAGAACACAATTTGCTGTTAAAATTCGTCACAGCATCTTTTCAGTGGCGAATATTCCGTAAAATTGAGTTCTTCAAATTTCTACAAACCCCAATATCTAAGACATTGAACTACAAAATTAATTTTCTGATATGCAACAAACAAAAGCAAAATCTGAACAAGGAAGTCTCCAGTCACTCTTCTGGCAAGTAATTGGACTGGCATTTTAAGTTTCAGACTTTCAGTAATGTCAAATCATCAAAATCTGATCAAGACTGAAGAAGAATCTAGATTTTACAGGAATAATGCATACTCCCTGTAACTAGCTTTGACCTTAGAGACAGGCCAGAGTTTGCCTGTTTTTATATAGTTATATTTGTAGTATTTTTTCAGAAAATACCATATTGTGTTTTGTTGGCATGTGTCTCTGTTCACCAATACAGGGTGCGTTTTGTTGTTTGCTGTTTCTCAGGAGAAACTGCCTTGGAACCAATGTTCTTAATGCCAAAATATTATAATGGAAAGTTAATGTGGGTGTGGTAAAGAAGCCTCATCCATTAGTTAAAAACAAAAAGCAGCATATGTTTCCCCTCCAGGTATATTATTTCTTTCTCTAAAGACTTAAGGATTCAGCACAGTATTTTATAACTGGATACATTGTGTTGATCTTATGAAAGCTGTTCATGTTCTTCCCTCTCTACCTTTCTTCATCCAGCATCTTTCTCACCCAACGTTCTTGCTCAACTACATCCAAATAACGCTTGGGGAAAAAGCTCCACACATTGCTATCCCTGACTTGCTGCTTTTGCAGTTTTGGGACACTTTAATTCCCTGTTAATTTAGGGTCAGCCTTTCATAAGGATGAAGCAACAACAATCTGGAGAGACAATCATACTTTGAAGAATTCTCTCTTCGCCAAATGCTCTGCTTCCTTTTTAGTAAGCATGCCATGCCAACAAACAGCTGGGGAAAGAGGAGGGAGAGGGAAGAAAATATCAAAGATTCACTTGTCTTTGAATTGCTAATGACTACAAAAAAATTAAAAATATTACTCCTATAGAAAAAACTGTCAATGTTTTGTACCCGTAGCACATAGAATTAATTTAAAAATAATTAACTGGTAGCATCTGAGATGTTTTAAAAAGAATTATGCAGACCTGCTGTTGAAAAAGTTAATATATTACAGATATATATTACATGAGGAAACTGTGTGGTCTGTAAAATTAACTATTTTCAAAGAAAGAGAATACTGTTAGTGGTTTAATATAGTTTATAAATAGGAGGATGCAATCATGAGAAAATTAGATAGATTTTATAGAGAGCAATTAAAGATAATTTATGACATTATTGCAGAATATAATTCCAGAGCTGAAACTACTCCTTTTCTGTTATTCAGTAATACCAAGTATTAACATGCTGAACTATTTGCAAATGCTCTTTATATTTTAAAATAACTGTTCTTACTTTTGAATGCAGATAGGATGTTATTTTGAAAATGGAATTCATTTCAATTTAAATGAAATGCCAAGTAAAGAATCTATAAAACTTGGTAAGATTGGTGAACTGAAAAGTGGGGTAACAATCTTCTTCTGCTTCAAGAATTATCAGGACTGATTTTTCCCAGACTACACTCTAACACATTGATCTTCATCCACATTTTCTGAGGTTTTACTTGCAAAATGAATGCACAATTTACTAAAGAAATCAGTCAAGCACATAGAAATACATCAGTTGTAAAAAATATCTTAGAAAAATAATTTGTGATTAAGCACTGGTTGAAGGCTTAGAAAAAAAGGGTTCAGTGACTGGGGTTTTTGCACTGGGCCTTTGCTAAATATCACTGTCTTAATCAGTAATGCACTAACACCTAAGAATAGCATTCAGGGGGCCACACTGCACTCAATACTACGCAGCTACATACAGGAAACTCTTAACTAAGAAGGATTTAAGTTACTCTGCATCTCAGCCACCTACCTGTAAAATAAAGATATTAATTTTGGTTTTCCTTCTTACCTATTCTCTAGGTCAGAGGACTTCTACTCTTTCTTTGTATAACAGTACTGTGGGGCTCAAAGTTACTCCTGATGGTACTAGTGTGATAATCCAATAATAATATCCAGATATGGATAGTCGTAGATGATTAAATTCATTGCATCTGGATTAAGACATCCACAGTGTAGATGTCTGCATCAGAAGTCGCCATGCCAGGTCCTTTTTATAGTCAAGGAAGAGAAAAAGACACTTGTCACAATTTGTCTCACCAGTTTTAGAGGATCGTCTAAAACTTTTTATCATCTCTTTAGGATAAGAAGTACCATAGAATCACAGAATAATAGAATTCTTGGGTTGTAAAGAATCTTTTAAGGATTCTTTAAGATTCCTTACAATCTTGTCATGGGCAGCGACACCTTCCCAAGACCAAGTTGCCCAAACTCCCACCCAAACTGGCCTTGACCACAGTCAAGGATGGGGCATTCACAACTCCTCTGGGCAGCCTATGCCAGAACCTCACCACCTCACAGTTAAGAATTTCTTTCTAATGTCTAATCTGAATCTCCCCTCTATCAGTTTAAAGCCATTCCAACCTTGTCCTATCACTACATGCCCCATAAAAGGTCCCCCTCTAGATTCCTTGTAGGCCCCCTTTAGGTACTAGAAGGCTGCTTTAAGGTTTTTCCTAAGCCCTCTCTTCTCCAGGCTGAAGAACCTCATCTCTCTCAGCCTGTCATCACTGGAGAAATGCTCCAGCCCTCTGAGCATCTTTGTGGCCTCCTCTTGCATTGGAGGCACCTGAGATGAAGGCAGTACTCCAGCTGAGGTCTCAGGAGTGCAGAGTAGAGGGGCAGAATCACCTCCCTCTACCTGCTGGTCATGCTTCATTTCATGAAGCCCAGCACATGGTTGGTTTCTGGTCTGCTGGTGCACACTGCCCAGAAGTGAGCTGCAAGTGCACACTACCTCAACAGTGGCTTGTGTTGAGATTTTTGTCAATCAGCATCCCCAGGTCCTTCTCCTCAGGGCTGCTCTCAATCCATTCTCTACCCAGCCTGTATCTCTGGTTTGGATTGACCTGACAGAGTTGCAGGGCCCCGCTTGAAATATACCTTCTTCTCTCGTTTGGCTACTGCAAGAGTCTAGGTGAGCAGCTCAGACATAGACAACTGATCCCATTCACATTACCTGTAGCCTCAGTGATAGATGATGACTGGCTAGATTTTAGGGAGCCTTGATTTACAGAAACCATTGCTTCTTAGCTAAGACACAGGAAGGTATTTAGCAATTTCTGTGGAAGGAAGATAAATCTGCTCCCTAATAAGATCCAGTATAAGTTGTGACAGATTTCAGATAGAAAAATTTGAAAGACCATTTATTTTTATTCTTCCTTTTAATAATGGTTTAACCTTTATGTGTATAATAGCTCTTTAGACAGTTTTTAAAGGTCCTAATTATGCTCATGGGTACTTCACAGCAGGTCTGGACCTCTCTTCGCAGGTAAAATAATACAAAAATAGACATAGTAATAAAATAAATAATGCCTTTGAATTTTTTTTTTGTTATGATATATAGTGACACATACAGAATATCTATGAGTATAATAGCATATCAAGGTTTTATCAAGTCACTGAGAACAATAGAAATATTACATACAATTCAAGCTTTAGGTATATGCAGATACATTTGCTCTGAAGAAATAAAAAGGGTCCTTGCTGATCAGACTAGTTTTCCTTGTCCAGTTTTGTTCTTCCTACTTCTAAGGTACAATTCCCCCTGATCTCAACAGCACATTTTGTGGTAGATCTCTGGAATTAGGTCTATTTTCTTAGAACTCCATAGATAGTTTGTTAAGAGCTTTGTATTGTACATTGTACAAACCCCTGTACTTTACACTAATTTGCTTTACTCTTCATTTAAGAGCATGCTAGCCATTTAAAACTCTTGTGTGCAATCTTGCAGACACCAGGAAAGACAAACAACTGAAACAGAATGCAAAGGCACCGCTGGAGAGAAGTAAGGACATGACATCAACCCTGATAGACAGTGTTCACTGGTTCTTCACCCAGAAACTACCTAGAGAGAGAACTATAATACTAACATGTAAGGAATTAACTCTGGAAAAGGAATAGGCACTTAAAAATCAAGGCCTATTTTTCCTTTAACAAAAAATGTCCAAAACTACTTAAAACAGCGGTATATTTACAATAGTAAGAGATATTTCCTACAAGTTTTTATGATTTTTCTTTATGCTATGGTTCTTCCAGTGTGTCCAGATATTAAGTTGTAGCTGTGATTTTCAGCAATTTATTTCTTATAAACTCCTTGAAATTGAACTAATAAGTTAATAAATCTTTGTGATAAGCATACATTACTTGAAATATGTGAAGAGGTAATCATTTCAACTGTCTGTGGAAATGTTATCAAGGATTTTAGTGTTACTTCTAAAATGAAGACCTAAATTCTTCAGATTGAGTAATCTGTTGCAAGTTTTATGTAATAAAATATTCTACAGCTCATCCCAGGGCCTTAGACACAAGATTTTCTGCGGAAATCAGCCATTTTTATATCAACATTGAATGATGTATGACTATGCTTTGGGGCAGAATATAACTCTAAGACACCAGAAAAGCATCTTGCCAAGATCTGGGGGGTGTATATTAAAATGTTCTCCTTCCATCAATCACAACCTCATTTTCCTAATAGAAGAAGATCAACTATTCAAGTCTAATCATGTGCTATGAAAAATTAATTTAAATCTAATGCATAGTAGATTTTTTTTCACCTTAATTTCCCCCTTATTCTAGCAGTGGTTTTTTTTCGTTTGTTTGTTTTTCTTTAGATCCAGATTACACAGTACAGTGCTCATTTTCACAGTATTCTCTGCAGTGGTTTTATCTTGTCTTTTTTAAAAGAACTGTTTCTCTTGTAGGGACAGCAATTTTTCCCCATGATATAGTCATTGCTGACCTCCAAATTACTATGTCAAATAGCAACACGGGATATTAAAATATTCCCTGCTTTAACCTTGGGAAGTATAGACTGCAGTTACTGTAACTCTTTTTTTTTTTTTCAGTTAAGGATTGTAGGACTGGGCTTGTGTAATCTTTGCCTTACTGCTTTACTGAACTACTAATAAATGAATGTGACAGAAAGCGGAGAATGCTCTGTTAGGACTACATCTATTGGTACATGGAATAGGATTTACCTGACTAACTGCATATGTCTATGTAGTTTTTCACTAGCTTTTCTGGACATCCTTTAGGGTCATGGAGGAATGATTCTGCATACATCAACATCTGGGGAGATGAACTGCAACCTGCAAATGCCTGTTTCTCTCCAATGACTTTAAAGACAGCCTAAGTTCAGTAATTGTGATACTACAGTTGCTATAGATACCACATTACAATAGTGATGTGTAGAGACAAAGGTGTTAAGTGATGTGAAAAGGGGACAAGGTGGATCACAGGTTCCACAGCTGTCCACAGAGGAAGGATGAGTCACCAGAAGAAAAATGGCAGGAGACTTGGGCAACAAAAGGCCTTTCAGATGGTATGGTGCTTCCAGAAACTGACTCCATGTTTGCTATTGTGGGAATATCAAGGGCTTTTAGATGCAGGGAACCCTAAATTTGTAAGGAAAGAGGAGCCTCCAGCATGCAGCCTTTTTTCCTCTTTGATATTTGTCAAAGACTTTTGTTTTCAACAAAGCATCTTTTCCTTGTGATCAGTCTTTAAATTCAGGCTTTATAGTACTTAGTTGCTAAAATCTGCTTGAGATCTAAGGAAGCTGGGTTCCATACTGCTTACTTTTAACTGCGCTAAAATCATACAAAAAAATTGCACTGGAATAGCACAGAAAGTTTTAAACTATTTTAAATTTGTTTCTATGGCTTTGATGCTATTTGACAGCTGTTTTGGATTCTTTTTCTGCACTATGAAGTTACTTAAATTAATATTACTTTTTCCTACCAACAAAACAAGGTGCTTAAAACCCCCTATTTAAGGGTTTTCAGGAAAATTTCTCCTTTTTTTTATTTTTACTTTGCACGCTTTATTTTTGGGGTTCTTTTTATTAGTAGTTTTCTTTCTTTAAGCCCAAACCATTACATTTCAGTGAAACTTGCATCAGAGAAATTGTAACTAAAAGAGTCCATAAAGATAGATATCAATTTAAGACATGCTAATGCAAAAGAAGAAAATGCTCTATTGCAACTTTACAAAATCCATAGCTTTAATTGACCTAAGAAGAGAAAAGATTGGTGACTTTCTTTAGTTTACTTAAAAAGGGAACTCGAAATGTACCTTTCTGAATATGCTGTTTCTTGGGACCTGATGGTCACTTCAACCTCCATTTGTCATGTAGAACAAGTAGCTATATGTTTTACTTCACAGTGAATTTAGCATCTCAGTAAAAACACCTTGAGGAAATAGAAATGTGCTTCTGACAACGTAATGTGATTTTAAAATTTCAGTGTATTAGATTACCTCTTCCCCCTGGGGGATTAAAAGGGCAAAAAAAATTGCAACAGCTATTTTGCAACTTACTTTACAGAGTTTTCTGAACAGCATCATCTCTGAACTTAAAAGTTGGTGTGGACTACTGGGAGTGCTCCCAATTCATAATTTCATTGTAGGAGCTGAAGCTCTTACAGTGAAGTGGCCATGTGAAGAAAAAACTTTAAAATTAAAATATGTGCAAACTAGGCCTTTAGTGTTCCTATTTTATGTGCTTTATTCAAGAAGATGTCATGGGTTCAGCAGTAGCAGTAATTTTTCTCTTTCTTGGTAGCTGCTGCAGCACTGTGTTTCTGACTTTCGGCCTGGGAACAGTGCTGATAACACTGATATTTTCAGTTGCTGCTTAGAATGTTTAGTCTGACCAAGGACTTTCCAAGTCTCATGCTTTGCCAGGGAGGAGGGTAAGCAGGGAGGAAGCAGAGAGAGGACACCTAACCCAAACTAGCCAAAGAGCTATTCCATACCACAGCAAGTCATGCGCACTATGTAAGTTTATTAGTAGAAACAGACTTTTGAGAAAGATGCAGACCACTTTTAGCAGCTTTCTGTTTTTATTTGGACTCTGTGGAGTTAGACTTTCTACTTAGGCAACAAGGGGACCACAAACAAATAGCCACTACTTTTAGGGCACCTGGATGCCAAGGCTTTTAAGATCAAATCTGAGTACACTCAACAAGCTCAAAAATTGGACTTGGGTAAAACCTCTTATCTACCTCACTAAAAATAATGCTCCTGTCACAGAAATGAGAGGAACAATAATCAAGAAGAAAAGTGAATTAATTTATGTAAATTTTGTCTTTCTGAATAACTTTACAGTCTCTAGTTTATAATATCATTTTGGTAAACTCTAGAACACATTGCAACATCACACTAGTTGCTGACTGTTTAATGTTATATTATGTGATGGAAGTTAATGGTTCAAGTGAACCATTCATCTAAGATAAGCTAATTCTCTAATCATCATCTTGGTATCTTGACTGCCCCATTGATGCACAGCAAATTGATATATTCAGTGAAGTTGTGGAAGTTAGACATGTAAATTACATATTACATATAAAATGAACACTAAACCTTAAAACAGACACTTTTTCTTGCAGCAATAAGGCCAAATGTTTTTATAATAAGAGAGAGATGACTGATATTGTCATCTCTTATTCCACAATTATTTTTCTTTCACTTAACATTATAATAAAGAGTCCCATTTGCAAAGGGTATAACTTACTTTAAAATCTAATCTAGCACCTGATTGGATAAATAAGGTCATTTTGGGATGAAGCAAGTGCTACACTGAACATCTGACGCTGTCTTGCACCACAATTCATCTGACAAAAGTTAACTCTTCATCAATATTTTGACATAATAGGAATGAAATCATCATAGTAGAGCACTGTCGTAAGATCAATGTTTCCAACTTTGAAAATAAATGTCTTGGCTCTGCCTCAGCATTGATGTGGCAACTAGAGACCATTAATCTAAGTAAGTCAACTTACATTTCCATTGACATTGCCTCTTAATTCAGAAAATACTTCTGAGTCCTTTTTTGGGGGGTATCAAGTTTTTCAGATTAGTTTTAAAAGTATAAAAACTTGTGTTGTATAGTAACTTTGTTACTTGAGGGGAGAAAATGCAATGAAAGGGAGATTTTTAGTAAGAATAACCATATCTATAAAATTAAATTACCAGTACAGGAAATCACAAGATATAAATATGAAATATTAATCAGAAAATATTCTGAATTATTGAGTAGTGCCAATACAGAAATGTTTTAGAACCATAATATTCTAGATATGATCAAACATCTCTCAAATTTTGTATGTACAATGAATATTGATATACTCATTTAAGATATTAACCTTATTAACATTAATGATCTAAGAAGTATATATCACAGAAGTTAACATGGGGTTTATATTGTGAATTTTATTCCTTCTTTGATTCTGGTTAAGCCTAATTTATGTTGTAATCACAAATAATGACAACAGATTGCAAAGATTTATTAGAAAACACCAAATCTTAAGAATTTTACCAGCAAATGCCATGGGCAATTTTTTAAAACCTCTTAGAACTCAGTAGATGTTGCTGAGTATTTTATTTTCATCACTGTTCTTTCACTCCTGTTTGTAAATTGCACATCTCTTTTGCAGTATTTTTGAATATGCTGGCTATTCTAAAATAGTTAAAGTATCTACAGAAAATTACTGTTTGCCTATTGATAGTAATGCAGTCTTGTTTTACATTCCCTGATTCCAAAAGAGCTATATGACTTAGCATAAACAGTAGCATATGACTGATATATCTAGCCAACACGTAACAGATTGCCTAGAGTACACGCTGAAATTCACTTTCAGGTGGTATACCAGTGGCTTGTTTAAAATTTGCATACAGTGACATTAATATACAAATAAAATCTGAGTCTTCAGTACTAGTGGAAAATGAATAAGAACCCACTGAAAAGGCAGATGAATCTTTTTTGGTTGGTCGGTCAGTTGTTTTTTTCTTCCACTAATGCTATCAAAATCTTTCTTCAAAATATGAAGCAAAAATTAATACCCACAGAAGCATTAATCTGTTTCTGAGGAAAAACCATATCAGAATGACTGGAAAATTTATGATCACCACAGTGGGTGAAATTCTTTATTGATTGAAGTAAAAGACCAACCTGCCACTGAGCTTAAGAGAGCCAAGAGATTACTTAATTCTGATACATTAGGAATCTCTAAGATGTGTGAAAATGCTGCATGATGAAGTCAGTTCACAAGTTATGGCACACCAGATTATTCACCCCACTTTAATGTACACAAAGCATAATCCTGACTGAATACCTGTATGGTTACACACTGCTCTTAGTGGCAACTCTTTCGCCATATGTTATGTTATAGCTCAGCTACGTAATCAGGGCTTTTAATTCATATGCTCAATTTTAACTCTCACATTACTGGAATGCGCACATCTTTAACCTTTGACAGGATGGCCCAGTTGTCAGAGGCTTCTCCCTTCCTCTGCACAGCTTCAAAAAATGTCTGGACAATTACTATCTCCAGGTATTCCACAAATTTTTAAAGATGCTTAGAAATGCCTGGAGAGAACATGAATGAAAAAGTCAAGTCTTTGGCAGCTTGTAGCCCTCTCATACCACCCCTGCAATAAACAACTTGGAGGGGAGTTCAAACATGTAGCTGTTGCTGGTCAAGGCTGTGCTCAATATAACTGTACTGTAGAAGAATCATTGGAATTTACCATACTCCATAACTGCCCACAGCTATATGTTGCAGGTTTGATCACTAAACTGTCCTAGTCTTAACAGTCAGTCAAAAGACCCATCATAACAGTGTGAGTAGGTGTATTTGAAAAAATGCAAAGTGCATATTGATGCATGCACCAAAATATAAAACCTCATTTTTCTTATTTTCTCTAGCGAATGTGTTGAACATATTTCTTTTATCACTGAAATCCTTGTGCTTATTTATCACCAAAAAATAAGAGGTTGAATCTTCTTCACAAAATCATCTTCCTTTTACTAGAGATAAAATTCCAGTTTTCTATTTCTGCATAAGGGGAAAAAAATTTAGTCATGTGCCATGTCTTTAAATCTTAGGGTCATAGAATGGTTACAGGTCTACATTTTTTTAATATATAGACACAGTCACAGCCCTACAACATGATGTTTGAATCACGTTTCTTTCAGAAATGTAGCACCATGCACTTACTCAAGTGCGGCTGCACTTCCAATCAAAAACATCATTAACTCAGCAAAACTTTTTCTAACATGTAAGCATCCTTACACAGTGCTCAAAAATACTAGGAAGCCACTGTTATTTACACTTGCTTCTAATGCTAAGTTCTTTCCTCTCCAAGGTTGACATAAACAAATTAAACATAATTCTATTTTTTTCCTTCTTAAAATATGTCAATATTCTAATAGTTTACTTGTATTTCATATAAGCTGACTTCAGCTGGCACCATAGATACACTTCTTATTTTCAGACGAATTTTAAGTCACCTAAAAAGGTTGATGTGGACTGTAGTATGAGGAACTCTCAGAAATCAATTCCAGGAATCCTCTAAGAACTTTGGCTGTGGATGCTTCTTCAAGAGAAAGAAGATGCTATGAAACTGCCTTATTCCTGAGATGGCAACAGCCAGAAACCTTGTCTTATTCCAGTGAGATACAAATTATACAAAACACTATGAAGAACTAGTTAAACAGAACAATTTCCTTTGTATATCACTACTGCAAACACCCAGATCCAAAGGGAGTAGGCATGATGTTTAAGAAAGAAAAGAAGCTGTGCTAATTAAGGCCGACAATTCGTTTTGTCATAGAGAGATTTTTATCTGTGCGTAAGATGCTTTAGAGAGAAGAAACAAATTTGGTACATTGACATTTCAGTTCCTTCCTTTATTAGCTATTTGAAAACCTAAAGAATTTACAGTAGGACATGACAAAATAGATTCAGCTTACAATTAGAGATTTAAAGTTGAGATTTGCACAGCAGCTTAGATCCCAAGTGTCATTTTGACAACTGAGCGCAAAGTGAGTGTCTTAAAAACACGCCTCCAACTCTGGCACTGAAGTATCTACCAGCAAAGTTCCTCAGCATCCACGTTTCTGTGGCTGGTCCTACACATGGCTTGTTTCACTGTTTTTGGTGCAAAACTGTCTGGCATCAACCCCAGTAAAAATAGACTAGATGGCTGTCGTGGTTTAAGCCATAAATCAGCCACGCAGTTTGCTCACTCACTTCCCCCTTTTTCTTCCCTCTGCTCCTGGAG
>JAOEHY010018772.1:0-32837 GCA_025447955.1 Psilopsiagon aurifrons
AGATACTGGAAGGCTGCTCTGAGGTCTCCACGCAGCCTTCTCTTCTCCAGGCTGAACAGACCCAACTTTCTCATCCTGTCTTCATGCGGGAGGTGCTCCAGTCCCCTGATCATCCTCATGGCCCTCCTCTGGACTTGTTCCAACAGTTTCATGTCCTTTTTACATTGACACCAGAACTGCACACAATACTCCAAGTGAGGTCTCATAAGAGCAGAGTAGAGGGGCAGGATCACCTCTATGACAACAAGTAACACCTATTCCAAGAACATCTAGGGGTATTTATTTTTTTTCTACTACTACCGTTCACAAATTATGCTTTTATTAATCATAAAGGCAAGTCAGTGCCCAAAAAACAGCACTATAAGGAAAAAATAAGGTCATCCCTGTGGTAAACTCAAGTGCAAACCACAGGAACCCAACTACAGCTATGTTGAGGAACTTGGTAGAAGCCACAGGTAAGCATTTCACCCTACTAAATGCAGAAAAACTTTCAGCTTAAGCAACTGAGAAATCAGGCAAGACATTGGAGAGCCAGAAGTGCACTCTCTGAAAGCTTGCTAGTGCAGAGCTACCTAGGGTACTTTGTTGAGAAGTTTCATTTTCTGAAGATATAGAATTTAGCAACATTTTTGTCAGAAAGGCTGGGAAAACAGTCTCACATGTGCACTAACCTGAAGGGTCAATCCTCTATTCTGAGCACAGGAGGTCAGAAGTCAACCACTCTGCTTGCTTGGTTCACAAGCAATCCCTTACAAGAACTAAAAAAATCAGGTACAGTAGATGCCCAGTCCTAATCTCTACTGTCACCTCATCAGGGCGATAAACCTACTCCTTGAAGAACTTGTGTTCAAGTTAAGCCAGATCTTTGGATCCAGGTTACACATGGAGCTCAGGAATGAGGTCCCATTCTCCTCAGCCTTCTTAGAAAAAGAAAAATAAAAAAATCCTTTACACATCTCCATTAACTATCCTAGAGAGGGAACCTGTATTTCATTGACTGTAGTTTATGCAAATAGGATCAGAGGAATTAACATATTGGAAGTAGCTGACATTTGTCCTGATATATTGAATCGTTAGCATGACAGAATCACTTAAGCTGGATTCACTAACATCAGGTTTCCTCTCATTATTGACCCCTGCAGAGTAGGCCTGACAAGTGGAACTGCTGCAAAGTTCATTAATAATGTGAAATAAATCAATTGTTCGGGAAATACTGAAAACGGATGACACTGAACTCAGACTTTTTGCAAATTCAGCACATACCAGATTCCATCAAGGACACTAGTTATAACAATGTCCTTTTCTGACCCATATTCAGGAGCTACACTTTACTCCTAGGCAAGATACTGGGAATGGTGCCATTACTGGAATAATTCCCTTCGCTAGAAAATGAAAAGTAATATTATCTCATACACATCGACACAGATACCTGTAGACATTTTAGCTTACTGATTGACAACCTCAGCATGAATTATGGGCAGGACGCATGCTACAGAGACAGGCTTTGTTGTATTCAGAAGGAGCAGGGAAATACGACTTCTGACTGACTGATCAGGCTGCTTTTTCCAACACAAACACTGCCTGAGTGTTTGTACTTTATAACCCATGGAGGTAGAAAAGCCTACGCTCAAATAAAAATTGTAAGAAATGGACATATTGAAGAGAACTGAAAATCAAGTTTGCGTTGCTACCAGAATTTAGAGGGCCAAATGCTGTTACATTCCCTACTGTGAAGTGAAAAACCACAAAGCAGGTAATTGACTTGATTAATTCTGCTTTTTGTTGCTCACAAATTGTTCATGAACAGATTGAGACTTTCATTAATATATTCATGGCTTACATTTAGTCCAGTTTTGGATAATTTTTAAACCACTTTATGGAGATGTTTAATTTTTCCTGCAGACTACAAGCTGGTTGCAAATATTGGACACATGGTAATTAAAGCAGAATGCATCTGAAAAAGCTATTGGTGCATGTTACATGGCATTACTCAGCCTTGGGTATCATGAATTTAACTCGAGCAAAGCAGAAAAGCACACAAAAATCTAAGTTATATGAGATCCTAAGGTAAGATGCAGTTAAAATACAGAATCAGATAAGAAAGAACATTAAGAACAAGCTTATGTTCCTTTCATAGCAAATACAGGCTTACTAACAACTGTAATTCCCCCGAACAAGTTTAGGTTGGTTTTTGGTTGGGTTTTCTGTTTGTTTGTTTGTTTTTTCTTTGTTATTGTTGTTGTATTTGGTTTTAATTATAATGATTTCTCCTTTAATATATTTATGATTAGTCGTTGTGTTAGTTTATCCAATGTTTTTCCTCATATATATACGAATATGAAGAAGTTTGGATCCAACCCTTCTGTAAAACCAATGGGATCCTTTTGAAGTTCATTCTCCCCAGCTCTTTGCAAGTTATTTGGTCACAGAAATGTTAGGGGAAGACAAGCTCAGATGCAGCAAACTAGCAACAACAGAAATCAGTTTTGCATCACTCACAGAGAACACTACTATTTTTGCATAAGGTTCAACTATAATCTTTTCAGAAGAAGAGTCAGTAACAATGATCACATGAAATTCGCTGCAGGGACAGAACAACCGTAAGATTTGATCATAGGCAGCCATGAAATAATTGCTTATAAATTCTGTTTTAAAAATTAATTTTCCTGATTATGCATGATGACAAATTAAGGCTGTGGCCAAAACCTGCCCAACTACTAAAATTTAAGGTTTAGGACTAGGCAGCATTTCTCTTTCCACTGGCAGGGCACCTACAGAGCTTGTAACATGCACAGAGCTGAAGCAGTACAATTGCTCTGAACAATGTAATACACAAACTGGAAAAACCTAAATACGTGAAAGATATTTAAAAGTGCAACTCAACATCTAGTTACAATATAAACACTTTCTTCAGAAATCCAATTTAAATCATTCAGATATCAAGTAGTGTGGGCAGTGGGCTTGTACCCCCTGAGGAACCAAGATATTGTTGATTGCATTTTTAAGACCAAACAGTGCTCTTGGGAATCTCTGTTGGCATGCTCACAAATATTTCTTTTAGTTTTAAAATTTCTTTTTAAAGGGTGATCTTTTACAAAGATTAGTCACTGAAAACCGCTGTGTCAGGAAGATCGCTGCCAGCAGGTCAAGAGACATGACTCCTCTTGACTCAGGCCCTGTGAGAGGTATCTCGAATGTCAGGTCCAGTGCTGGGCTCTCAGTACAAGACAAACATTGACTTACTGCAGTGAGTCCAGCAAAGTCTCACAAGGGTAATGAAGGAACTGCTCACACAAAGAGAATCTGAGAGCTGAGACTGTTCAGAATCAGGAAAGGATGTAAAGCAGAGGGAGCCAGCCTGCTCCGAGTGGTACCCATTGACAAGAAAAGAGGCAACTGATACTAATGAAGTAGAAGTAAACTACTTTTTAAGAGAAATAAAATCTTTTTAAGCACAGGGGTGGCTGAACAGTGTAACGCCTTGCCCAGAGAAGTTGTAAAGTCCCCACCAACTGTCATTTTCTTGGGCAAGCTGTTCTCTCTGACTCTGCTTGAGCAGGCATTGGACTGGCTATTTCTGGAGGTGTCTGCCAGCCTCAACCACTCCGAATTTATGCTAACAAATACAGTTCCTCAAAGCACCTAACAAAGTTAATGCATGTCATTTCCCATCTTTATATTCCTCTTTCACCTTCAGTATTTGTTTTTCTCTTCTTTTCTTCCTGATCAATTTTGGGATTCTTTCCCCCTCTTCTTTTTCAGTCTTTCACTTCCTCACAAATGAAAGCAGAGTTTTCAACTCATGCAAATTAAAACTCAGCCTCTATGCTCAGGACTATTGTCATAGATTTAAATAGAGCTAATTTGCTTATCTATGATGGCATTGTCCTGCCTGGTTACACAAGTTTTGTAAACCTTCAGTCATATTCTTGCTTTAAACTCCAGGCATTGCAAGTACTAACATTAGGAAAATTTTGTGAATCAAGATCTGAAGCTACAGTTAGCACTAATGCACTTCATTCAAACGCAAGGCTGAAAGCTGCATATAAACATCTACAGTTGCCTTCCATGCAAGCATAGCAAAGTATTCTCAAAACACAAAGGCACAATTTTTTTGTTGTTGTTGAAAAAGGAGTTATTAGGAAGTAAACTCTCTTGTGCTTGAGGTCACACAAGCAGCTGATACACACAACCCAGAAGAAACCTGACTCTCTAATCACTACATATAAAAGCATTCTCTCCCTCATGCTTTCATGTTCTTTATGATGTTGTCGTTATTTGAAGGAGACTGTGAACAGGCCTTGGATTGTAACACAACTGATTATGCTGGTAAACTAAACTAGACTAGACTTCTTTTGTGCACAAGTGTTACTGCTCTTGGCCTTTTCTTCTATAACCTTACACTTGCCAAGGTTTAAATTATTGATCCTGCTATTTCTGTGCAGCACTTTAATTTACCATCCCCAAAAATGATAATTATGATACTGTCATGACTGTTGTGGTCTCCATCATGGCCTTTCAGTCAGATTCTTTTCATTGGTTCATCATTCTTTACTCTATTGATTACTTCCGTCAACATCTTTCCTTCAGACCTGATGAGGACAGGTACAGCAAACACTGCAATGCAGAGTCAGCTATTTGCTTGCAGATTTGAAAGGCAAAGCATTCCAGGAAGGCACATCGAGTGTCCAGCCACGTGCATGAGCTTTGTCAATGTGCGATATACAGTGCATCCAACTATCTTGCATCCTTTGCGATGAGCAGGACAGGAAGGTGCAGGTATAACTCATCTCTTCTCATCCTCCGGTAATTTGAATACTATATGCTGTACCTCAGACATTTAAGATCTGTGCGCCTTCATCACCACTGCTTCCTGAAACTCATTTATTTTATAAAAGCTTAGACTCAAGCTCCATGATCCCAGTGCATGAATACCTTCCATGGGAAAGTAAGGCACAATTGAGCTCCTTGCACTTCTCTAACAGATTATTCTGTATAAGAAAGGTCCAGATCTGTTCTGCTTATTTCTTCTCCATTTGGCCACTATCGAGATGTAGATAAACTCTGTCACTTTTCCTAGGTACCTGTTTTTACTTCAACTCCCAAGTAAAACTGAATCGTCATCTATTACATTATGTGCACACCATTGACTTATAACCAAGTTACACTCTTGTCCAACTAGGCTCCCTTCTTGCCATACCAAAGCCTGGGCTAAATATCTAAAGTGTTCTTTAATTAAAATTAAAAAATAAATATTGCAAAGGTCATCTGCATATCTCACCTTCAATCTCTTACTTTCATTTATGCATTTTGAAAGCATCACTGCAATTCATTCCCTTAGTAATTTAGGAGACAGCCTCTTCCTTGCACCTGGAGTTGAGCACATGCAGCTGACTCTCTCCATTGAGCACTGTATCATGTTTTACTTCAGAAACACTACCCAACTGTGCCAGTAACTTGCCCTTTCAGAAACAGAGGTATTTGCTCCTGCTTTTGTTTCATTCAATTTGAACCACTGTAGTGTCCTTTTTGCCAGTCTCCCTGAATACACAATTAACAGACTGCAGCTGGTACCAAATGGTGCTGCTGGGATTCTGACTGGCACCAAATGGAGTGAGCAAGTAATTCCCCTTCTGTCTCCATCATCCACCAGTTGCCATCAAATTTCACATTAGTTTCAAGGTGCTCTCCCTGACCTATACAGCCCTTTAAAATCTCCAATCATGCTTTCTCACTAATGCGATAGCCTTTTATATCATTTCATGCTGGTTTGCTGTAGTGCAGCAGTAGCCAAGCGTCCATGCACAACAAAGATAGGGATGACAGAGTCTGAATAAAATATAAGGGGACAACAACAAAAGAAAATATCTTCCTTTTTTTACAAATAATTTTAAGCTTTTTTAAAAAATAATTTCTATTAAAAATATGAAAAGCAACACAAATGTTTGAGTACTGCAGACTTCAAAAGATGATCTTGATTGTGCCCCGCACTCTAAAATGACTTAAAACTAAAAAACTAAACTTGCATTATTCATATTCATAAAAATACACTCTGCTCCGGACTGCAGTTTGATTTCATATGCATTTCTTATTATTGTTGAAGCATTTTTGCCAAAAAAATTAAAGGCACATAGCACAGTATCAGAATACTACTTTCTGCCACACCACTCCTTCCCTGTGAATCTCTGGCTGAATGCCTCAGTGATTCTGACATTCAGCATGTGCATAGGCAGGAGATTCATCCTCCCCTTCCAAATTTGCCACCTTGAATATATCACGTGGATCATTAGGACACACAGTAGA
Source organism: Psilopsiagon aurifrons (assembly GCA_025447955.1). Lineage (NCBI taxonomy): Eukaryota > Metazoa > Chordata > Aves > Psittaciformes > Psittacidae > Psilopsiagon > Psilopsiagon aurifrons. The sequence goes on from JAOEHY010018772.1 coordinate 6,304, forward strand.
GGAAAATCCCCAGAAACAGTTTACACCCTTCATCACAGTGAAAATAGGTAGATATCAAGATTTTGTATGGTTTTTTTGAGACCTCAAGCTATCCATTACTTATCAGTATACTACTGTCAACACACAACATGCTGCTGACAATGTTACGTGTCAAAGCCTGTATGAAAAGCTCTGGATTGCTTTACCAGAAAGCAATGCAGTTATTTCACAACAGCATCTCATTTTGTCCAAAACTGGATCTGTCCCTCAGCCAGAACTGCTTGGCTTTTCATTTGGAGGAGAGTCTCCTTTCCAGCAAACGTATTAACGTGCATCTGGTGAAGAGAAAACTGGAGAAAGCAGGGAGTGAATAAGTGAAGCAGAAAGCTGTCAAGACATTACTTCAACCAAAATAAATCTCAACATCACTAATGGAAGTAGCTATCTAGTAACTAGCTTGTTAACTGATCGCCCCAATGAATTGCAAATGTAATTATCTTCCTTCTTCAAGTTGTGGAATTGAGCATCAGAGAGGGTCCCAAAGAAAATAAGCAGTACCAATGGAAACCAGACTTGGAGCTTTACATCTTAAACTGCTCCTTTACCAAATAAGCCTTGTTGCCATCCTCACTGCTTGTAAGTATGTTGTGGGTGTGCAATTATAACAGGTTAATGTCATGCCCAAAATAGTCCAGATATGAGAGAACAGAGATACAAAGGCTAGGCAGGAAGTCTTTTTAAAGGCATTCTAGATAGCTGGAATCTGCAGTGGGGTAGAAGTTGCCAAGTTCAGTGGGGCTAATGCATCCTAGCATAAGGGCTTTCAGGGGTTTTGGGATTGACTTCCCTAGTGTGCAAATTGAGCTAGTTTTGTGGAACAATCAAATAAATTCCCCTCAGCTTTGGTGGGGATTTGTGCTCAGTTATGAACCTTAGAAATTGTCCCAAATTGTCTTTTTACTCATGTAATGAAGACAAAAGACTGGCCACAATTGTAACAGCTGCCGGAGTGTTTCGACAACAGAGGACAATTGAGAGCAACCTGGCCTGGGTTACGGCTGGTGCCCCAGACACTCAGTGATTGCCTGCCACTTACACAGTTGTCTTCTCTGCAAAAATTATAATGGCATTCATCCCTTATGTACTTGCTAACTGGGATAAAGCATTTGCCAGGTCCAGAATAGCATAAACCACCAACTGTATTCTGCATGTGAGCAGCATAACTCCTTGCAGGTTCCCTTCAAAAGAGATTAAGTAGACACTATCTTTCCTATTTCTACAAATTAATTGGTTTTATAGGCAATATAGTTAATTGTGCTACTGCAAAAATGAGACTCAATTTTGCTAGCTAGTTTTACTATACCTCACAGAGCCCATCTTATATTCCAGAAAGTGCAGTTGCTCCCATTTTTCCCCTCCATGTATTTTTTTAAAGTAACTGTTATTTTTTTAAGCCCCTAGAGAACACTTTTAGGGGAGCCAGTCATAAAATGGCTTTATGCCATAAACCAGGTTCACAGTGACAGCCAGCATTTCAGAAGCAGCAAGAAGGAAGGGGTAACCCTGACTTGTTAGTGGGTAAAGGCACCAGTGTGTTGTGTTATGCAGCTACGCAGAGAACAGCATGGTACAGAACTGACCAAAGAGAACTGACTAAATCACAGAATTTTTGTAGGAAATACAGGAGCACAAAAGGAAAAACGGATAAGTATGGTCCGAAAAGTGTTCTGTGCATTGCAGGGCCAAACAGCTCCCTGTGGCACCCTTCACATAGGATCTTCTCAAGGCTGCTGGAAAGGTCTCAACTCCTCTAGCATTAGCTCCATCAAGGCTCCCATGACAGACAGGTTGCTCCTACATTGCATCACCACTACCCTGTATCTGCTTGCAGCAGCTAGAAACACGTCAAGGAACAGACAAAGCTGAGAAGGCAAATCGGGGTTTTGGTTGACAAGGTCAAGCATTCTCTCCAGTTATCTGGAGCAAGTTTCAAGGCTACAAAACAATTAATCCCAATCTATGCCAATGTAAAGGAAACTCTGACAGGTCAAGGCTACAAAACGCACAAATTAAAAAGTTAATGTTGAGGCATAAACCTGGAACAAATTCCACTGAAAATCAGTGCACAAAAATAAGCATGCATTTGAAAGCACATGACTGTGTGCTGAGAAGCAGGTGTTCACGCATGTGAGAAAGCTACCTTTACTTCGTTCCCAGGTAAACATGCCACTGAACATAGCCAAACAGCATCCTCAGGAGCTGCAATGAAGAGTGAAGCTTTTTAAAAATCAGGACAATCTGAATTGGCACGGGGCTATATCTAGTGTGCACAGATTGAATTTCCTCTTTTGCTTCATAACCTTATTGTAGCTATGATCCCTTCCACCAATTTCACCACAAGCATCCCTTCCTCCTGCATCTTCACCTTGCATTTATGCTTCTGTTTACAGCTGCATCTTGTTTCAATCTTTCTTTAGGAAAGTTTGCTTTGCACACACAGGTGTCTCTCTGCCTATCTTTATCCAGCAGACCATTATCAGCAAAACCCAAAAAGACAAATTCATCCTTTGTGCTGATGCAATTGACTTGTCATCTACTTTTACAGCTAATTAGCTCTTCAGTAGATGACGGTGGGTGTCAGAGGTCATCTGATAGCTGATCCTGCTAAACTGACCATAAATATTTCTTTCCAGTTGTACATGATTGCTTCTTACTGCTACATTCTCTCTCAAATTAACACTGCACATTTAACCTATCTATTCAGAATGGAGAGTATTAAGTCTGATTTAAAACAAAAAATGAGTTTCATAAGGCACAAGCACTCAGAACCAAATCTTTCACTGAAGACCTGACCTAGTAGGTGAGGATGCCAGCAGTGTCTAATTAGACCCTGGTAACAGTGGTCTTAAGCCATGTTTTCTCTTGACTCTTGCAGCTTTCAGTATCAATATCAATGGACTAAGTATCCTGCGTTACAGCTACTATATATATATGTTGCTAACCGGTCTATGCTCAAGGAATATCAATAGTTCAGGGTGCAAAATCTCCACCGCGAAAGACTTACAAAATAATTACGTGGTCATAACTTCCCTGGGACCAGCTAACAAACAGCAGTGAGAAGCAATTCTCTTTCACTACTGGGCAACTTGGCAAAAGTGAGTGCAACACTACCATTCAAATGTCTTATATTTGTTTGCCCTAGTAGAAATGAATATGGAAGATGAGATTTAGATGCACCAACTCCTGGCTACCTGTCCTGGTTCAGTCTTCTAAACACCCACTCATCACAAACATCAGCAAATACACCCACTGTCTAGTATTTGGTGTTTAACTGACAAAGTTTCTTGTCTTCATACATAGATGTACTTTTACAACAAGATTACATGCACATACCTAAAATCAGAGCAGATAATATTGTTTAATTCCATAAGGTAACTTGTGTACTACAACAAGAAGAAAGTTTGATACTTAGAGTTACCAGCAAATAAAGGACAAAGTTCTGCTTTAATTCCTAAAAATTGTCCTTTTTTCAGGGCATCAAATATTTCACTAAACTGAAGTTACTGAATCTAAACCATCTAAATGAGCACACAGTCCTAGGTTAAAAAAATCAGAAGTAAACACTTAATTAGTAAGCTGGTCTAAAGCAATAACAATAGTTTCTACCCAAGGAGTTCCCCACGACATTCCCTCCTTACTGTATTCCACCAATACTCAGCAAGGATGTAGAGAATATCTCTAATAGGGCCTCTGACTAGCACTTTTCACCTGGAGCAGGTCTTTGCCTTCTCTTTTCCCCCTGGAAAAGACCAGGCTTGCCTAGTCACCTTAATTTCAGTAGTATGCATTTTTGCAGCATAACACAGGAAGGATGTATGTGCTCCGTAGTAAAAATATGTCTTTGGCTAACAGGAAGAATACTTTCCAGCATACGCATGTGAGCTCCCAGCACAACCCTGAGAGGCAGCTCCAGTATTTTGGCAGCTGAGTGCTCCCAAAGATGGCCACATTAACAGCAATAGCTTTGTTTCTTGAGAAACTCCCTTATACATGTCTAACAGCAGCACCACAGGGGTTTCTACATAAGCAGCAGCACCTGGAGGGAGCTGTCAATGCAGCACTGCTGGGAGGCACAACTGAGCACCCTCAGGCCCCTGAACAGCATAAGGGGACAAGGTAAGACCAGGGAGGGCCTAGGGGCTCAGGTTGGGCAAGGTTTGCACACTGCATCTTGCTATGAAAGACTCCTTACTCCAGCTCAATAAAGGGGAGCTACAAACATAGAGAGCTGGGGATGGTACTGTGGCTCCACAAGCCATGCTGAGCAGCAGCTTTCATCTAGTCAAATGTTATCTCCAGAAATCACAGCTGCAGCTGAGGCCTCTAAGACACACAGCTTCTCTTGGGAGCCTTTTGCCCACGCTTCAGTAAGAACATCAGAATATTTGCCTAGGTTATGTGCCAACAGTTTGGTTTTGTATCTGGCATCTCAGTGAGTGGAAAGCCAGTCTGCAGGGTGAGGGAGAAGGACTAGCATTAGGCAACATTTGCCTCTCCAGGATCATCAGGACCTTCACACTGAAAACCTCTCCTATTTACCATGCTTGGACAATTTTATTCTAATATGAAGCAAGATCCAGAGTAACACCACTCTCAACCTAAGCAGATTGAAACAAGCTGCACAATTTCTCCAAAACACAGCATGCACCCAGAACCCGGGGTGCTTCTGCTCATGTTCTTCTATGATTCAACTTTGAGTAAACTACCCTAGCTCAGGGACCATCTCTTGTGACTGGTCTGGCCAAGAGGGTTATGCTGCTAACCATCTAATTTCAAGGTGTATTTTTTTGTTATTGTTTGGGGAGAAAAGGAGAATTACAGACTATGTTGTGTAATGCTGCCCCAATATTATTCAGTTGCCACCAGAGAAGAGTGGGCACAGTTCTGAGTAATCATTGGTAATTTTTCTCTTAGTTTGATGGCCCAACTGCAGAAGAACATACACATGTGAATGGGAAAAAAGGACAGCCAACTTTTTAGTAACACTTTTGAAACATACTTACATAGCATACCAGAATTCTATTGCTGTTTCACAGTTAAATAGCTTTGGAAAATCTATTATTGAGGCTAAACTACCACAATTTAAATATTTATTGAAGAGTTGCTTCTGTCACTTGCTAGAAGAACAAGCCCAAGCTTGTTTTTCAGCTTAAAAATAAAATCACATGGCCAGAACACCCACTGTTTCATACAAGTACTTCTTTAACATTAGAGATTTCTGGCATTCATAGCTGTCTTCAGTGGCAATTGCTTGAAAATCATTTTGCTATTCTTTCTGTATTAAGAAATCAATGCCCCTTTTTTACCATTTATCTATCCAAAGATCCTCCTAATTTATTATCAGTTCATTAATGTACTGCCTACTACCTTTCAAGATCATTAAAGAAGTTAAATAATATCTTAAACCTTCTTCCTCAGCATTTTGTCCTAGAGCTGTATTGTATATACATGATTAAAATCATCTTACTGTTTCAAGTCTGATCACCCCTCACCTTTCCTCATTTTTTTCTAAGGGATAAGGTTTGAATTTCCAACCTTATATTTTTAAGTATAATTAACAATTTCTCCTAAGGAGAAGTTGTCCTGTATTCATCAAGCCCTGTGTCTTCTTTTCTTTTCAAGCAGAAAGAGGCCATAGAATATTTCTAAGACTCCACCAGGATGCCAGAGCCTCCCTGACCAAAGTTTCCCTGGTTACTTTTGTGTTCTGTTTTAGTAGCCATCTGGGCAAAACAAAACAGGGTTTGTCAATAGGACCATCTCTCCACAGAGGGGATGTAACCCTTTTCCCCTTATCTTCATTGGATGCCATATATTTCAGTCATCTGAATCTTCTGTCCTCAGCCACCGGCATGCATTCTGTGCCAGACAAGGTGACTCAGATGCTTGCTGTGAGTTAGTCCCCTCTGCCATCTCAGACAATGGATCAGAAAACCAGTTCTGAGCTGTGCTGATGCAGAAGTCACTGATACTTTTTCACATTCCTGAGGCTGTCTTTTCAAGCAGAGTTTGTCATTCACAAAAAAGACCTATTTCTATATGCAATCCTAAACCCAGAAAGTTCCTCACTTCATGTCAGAAAGACTTTCATTCAAGGAGTAGAGACTTTTGCTTTAAATTAGGAGTGACTTCAAGGAGGAATGACATGCCAATCCCATCAGCTACCGATAGCCTATATTAGTTTATCACTAATAAACCACAGCAGCATAAATGACTGTCACATCTGATTAAGATGACTTCTCATCTAACATAATTTACACACCACAGATCTAACTTCTTCCATTTGGTTTAAAATCATTCAACACACTTGGAAACTCTCTGCAGACAGTCCATCACAACTCACTAGTAGAGTTTGTTATAACATGTAAGGCTATTTTCTGACATTTATTTGAATAAAGCTGCAATTTAATGCCAAACACAAGATTGAATGCTTAGCTCTAAGAATCAGGTTTGGTCAGTGTTCAAAGGAGAGTGCTTTAGTGAATGATATGCAACAAAGACAATAAACACCTTTGGAAGAGCTGGCTACTGCCAGAATATTGTGCCAGCTTATTGAACAATAAAAATACCCTGTTGTCGTTTCCACCCTGTAACATACAATCTGTCTTTACTGCTTCTACCTGTCTGGCAGTCCAGACAGCAGGCGAAGCAACAAAGTTATGCTCTGACAAACTTACATCAGCAATCCTCAATTCTATTTTGCAGGCTGTCTAGAGAAGTTGAGAGGTAACAACTGTAAAGCATGTCAGATCAAGGTGAAGGTTAAGAGGAAACTGTCTTCTCAACTGGAAGGGGCTTGGTTTCAGACTAGGCAAAAGAACTACTGTTGATGCAAACAGCTGGAGGGCTGTGTTGGCTAAGTAATCTCTAACTGCTCCCTCCCTGGGGAGATGTCTTAGACTCATCCTCTCTTTTGTAACAGCAGGGCAGAGTAATATTTACAGAAGGTATCTAGTATGCTAGTGGCTAATTCTGTACCTGTCAAGGTAAAGGCCAAGGCATCAACTTCAGGAAGGTCAGGTAGAAGTCAAGACTTACTGAGAACTGAAGAGCAAGCAATAAACAGTCATGGCAGACGATTGACTCTGCAGGCAGGTATCACAAAAGTCATTGGGAGCTTAAAGAAATACTGTAGTTAAGATCAGTTACTACTTCAATTAAATGAGGTCAAGGATCATGCGGTATCAGTGAAGATGCCAAACTATGTCACTTCCTTTAGTGCTCGCCAAGGTTTTTTTAACAATACTTGGCTAGACAAAACTATCATTAACTAATTGGTATGATGTATTCCTTTAACACTGAAGCGTCTGTGCTTGGCAGAATATTCATAGCATTATGAAAACTGTTATAGCAGGAGTAATTTTGAACTAAATAGAATTTGGAGATTTATAATGGAATTAAAAACCTTCATTGGTGGATTTGTCAACTGTGATGTGATTTTAGGGTAAGCAAGCCTCATTTTCATATTTCAGGTACATCCTCTACACACACTTAAGTTATAGTATTTTATTTAAGGACTCCAATGAGGCACAGCTTTTCACTGCACAATGAAGATCAGTAAGCACATGCTTCTTCATGAGTTATCCAAGGAAGGATTTACAACAGTCATTGCAAACATCTCACTGTTGTTCTAAGACTCACCTGCTACTCAACTACCCTAATGCACCCAAACCCACTAATCTCATCTCACAGTCATTATGGCTGACTCCACCAGCCTGTCTGCCAGGAGTGCCATGCCTGTAGCGCTTACCTTTTCCCTTCAAGGAAGGGGACATCACCCTTCTGTGGTGGACTTAGTGCAGATACCTGAGATTTTCAACTGTTTCTGGCATCACAGGGTATTTTTCACATCAGCCTCACCCTCTATCCTATCTTGTGAATTCCTCAACAACAGGTCACCTATTGATTGACAAGGCACAAATTGTCCATTCGTACACAGCAGAGTTAAACTAAAAAAGAGACAAAGGCCACTACAGGCAAATTTCCCATCATCTGCAGAAACACTCAGCTCACTGATGCCTAATGTCAGACTTGAAATTCTGGCCTGCTTGCTCCACATCCGCTTATAACTATTTTAAAAGCCAGCGATGGCACAGGCAAGATTAATAGGTGATGGGAGAAAACCAGCTATAAACAATAGATTATTTTTACTGCACTGTGTCCACATATATAGGAGCTGAAACAGTGCAATTTGACTGAAATTCTGGGCTGCTGGAACATCAGCCCCCAGAAATAGCAGGCGATACATTTCCAGGCATGCTGGTAAGCGCAAGAAAAACAGTAGAGCAAATAGTTTGTTTAGGATTAACTTAGTCTCTCCATAATTTCTTAATAGGACTTCTTTTTGTCCAGCTAGAGCAATTATATCATGTTCTCACAATACCAGCTCCTGCTTTTTAGCTGCAGCACTGCCTAGGTGTTGCTAGTAAGCCTCCTTTATTTATTTGGGGTTTTGCTGTTTTTCTTAAGCAGCATAGTAGAATGAGTTATGCTTTCTTCATGTCACAGGCCTCCTGGGCTGATTTTGTACACACAGAAAAAGAAGCTTCTGGCATTTTTCACATTTTAACCAGCAGTGGCTTGGCTGCATTATCAAAGCAGGCCTGGCAGATACAGAGAACAGAGCACCCAAGACCCACCACAGACGCTGCCTGCACAGATGAACTAATAGCACAGATACCGCTGAGCCACAGCAAGGAGGCCAGGGGAAAAATAAAAACCTATGGAGACAGGCTAAGCCACAGCTGTAAAGAATCTGCTTTTCTTAGCAGGTGCTTTAAGTTCCAACATCTGCTGGCCATATAAATCAAAGCAGCTTCTACAACCGGTTTACGCGAATGAATGACGTGGACATATAAATACACTGTAAGGTTTTTTCCCCTCTTACTATTCTTGGCATTGAACCCATAGCGAAGTTTCAGCAATTTTTTGAAACTAGAAAGGTAAGCTTAAGGTAAGAAAAATACCTCATCAACTGGTTTGCTGTTTGTGGAGGAATTCTCAAAGATTCTTTGAATAAAAGACTTAGTAAAAAAAAAAAGTACCTCAATGTATTTTAGAATAGGCCTCCTTCCTACTTTTAGCTCTACTGTGTATTCAGCTCCCAGAATTGAGTCCTGGTTTTATTCAAGTCAAAAGGAATTTCACCTGCTTCATTTAAAAGAGGATTTTGTTTCTATTTATCACATGACTCAAGAGAAAAGGCAAAGCTTTCAAAACTCCCAGAACATCTCCAGCTGAACAACAGCATCTGTCAGGCATGAGTGTCACAGAGTTGTGTTATTTGCCACCTAATTATACAATTCAAGCAAGTCCTTATAACCTGATTTTCTATTCTACATTCTGCACACTTACTCCTCTCTATTACTGCAGATGAGCTCCTCAGACCTTGAGCTGCCTCTTTTTGCACACCCTTATGCAATACCTTATTCTTGTTCAGAAGGGGTCACACTCTAATCATTACCTCGGCAAAAACGTGTCTGCCAAACTTGTACACACTTCTCTAATAAGAAATTGGTATTTAATTCTCAGTGACGCCATCATGCAAAAGCTGTAACTAAGTTAAAAAAGTGTTCATTGATAATATTGAATAACAATTATTTTGCAGTGTTCTCCTCCGTTTTCCCCTTCCCCCAGTAATTCTGGGGTAGCAGTTACTTACATAGCTCGTGCACACCATGCAGCCTCTCTGCTGACGTGGCTTGAAGGAAAGGACTTTCCAGTCATTTCTGGCACAAAATGATGGACTGACTGTTTAGGAACTAGCACTAAACATGTCTTGCCTCATCAGATATTCACAAGCAGCATTTTCTGCTGGACTCGCTTCTCTGAGACATAAGGCTATGTAGACTGTATGTCCAAACCAAAATGCTGCAAGTGAAATATTCACTTAAGCTTCACATTCAGTCCAGCAAGCCCCTCTAAGCTCACAGTGCGCCTGCTGTTCACTCTTACACTGCTAGTACCACAGAGCAATAGCTTCCAGAGCTAACACTGACCATTTGGGTCCGGTCCGGCTGCTTACCCCAGCCAAAGGACCTGAAGGAAATAAGTATGAAGGAGAGAAGGACCCCCTTTCTACCACACACCTGATCCAACTCCCACTGGTGCCCACAACAGTATTTCAAGAAAAGGGGAACCCAATTTTGACCCTACCAGAACCACAGTGAACTATGAAAATCCACCCCCACCTTCCATGCCCAGCCCACTTCCCCCCCTCCCAAAAAAAATAAAACATAGAGTACCAAAATGGAATGCCAACTCCAGAAGGACTTTGGGTTTCATTGTTGGCTTGTTTTAGCCACATATACAACATGACTGTCATTCTATAGGTTGAGAATGCTTTTGGACCTCAAAATACTTTTGGGTGACATGGTTTACAGTGTGAGGTGTCCCTGCCCATGGCAGGGGGTCAGAACTAGGTGATCGTAAGGTCCTTTCCGACCCTAACTATTCTATGAAAAAAAAAAAACAGTCACTTGTCACTACATATATTACAAGCAAGTCTAGAATGCATACTCATAATGCATGTGAGCAAGAAATGTATTAAGGGTAAAAGAAAAAGCCTGAACCACCTGAGAGCAGTAAAAACATGCCACAGAAAATAAACTGGAACAGAAAAATTCTGTAAGACTTGATTTGCTTTCCCATTCTAATTAAAGCAAGGGATTGAAAAAAAAAAACCCAGGGAGAATATTCTAAAAATAAAGTAAATAATGAAAAATGACAGTCTATCCCTAAAAGACTCATTCCTTTTATCTTAGTCAGACCTCACCAAAATATCATTGAACCAAAAAATTATAATAACGATTGATACTGAATCACTATTGCCCTGGATTTAACACAGCCCATTTTGCAATATATCAGAGCAAAAAGTACTATAAGACGACTGTAGAACAGCGATAAGTATTTAAATGGTACGTGATAGCTTTATAAAACAAGTGATGGGTCTGGGAAAAAAGTAAATCCTTGCAGAAACTAATAAGCTCCTGTCTGCACACCAGAGTTCACAAAATGGCAATACTATGTCATTAGGCTTGTACGACAGCTGAATCACTAATATACCATCAGCAAACCATGTGCAGAGTGAAGTCAGCAAAGTCTGTGAAGTCAAGGACTCCTGCTTCATGCTTAGGCATGCTGCGAGGGTCTCAGTCCTCACACAGGCCAGGAGAGCTGTGCTAGACAGGATCAAACTTGTAGGTGACAAAGCACATGTTCAGACTGACTCACATGGCTTGGTACTGCCAAATGGGCTGCAGATATCTGCTCCATATTAAGGGCTTCTTTGTACCTCCACTGCAGCAGACAGATCCTGCACAAATCAGGAAATGTTTTCAGAGCAAGGACAAAAGTAACCTTCCATGTACCAAAGAAATTAACTCTTTTCCATCTTAAACACATTGATGATGCTCAGATTCTTGGCAGCTCCCTGCAAGCTTAGGGGAGGGGGTAAAAATCCTGTACTAACATTGGAGACCGGAGGAACACTCCATGTCTGTAGCCTCTCTCCAACAACTGTGATAACTGCTTTTACCACCAGCTTTCTCCTACCCATCCCTGGTATCTATTTCTCTGTCCTCTGAATATTTTTTTCCCCGCCAGGTTTGATGTAGGGCACAGCATCCACTGGCTGCTCCTCAGATTTTGGAACAGAGCAAATCCAAACCCCAAGTGCTGCTCATGTTTCCAGTCTCTTATGCATCCTGCTGAGCAGTGTGAACATGACTAGGACAGGCAACACAGGATCACTGGAGCAAGAACAATGTGTATTACATAGGCTACTATCCAGGAGTAATATGCTTTGGGCCTGAGTCTGGTGTAATAAAAACCAAATACTAGCAAAGCAAATACTTAGCACTAGCAAAGTGCCTATATTACCATAGTCTTGAACAAACAATGGCTAACAAAGACATTTCCTCCAAATCAAATAAAGTCAGATTAAATATTCAAAGGTTAGAACACAAAAGTATGCTCAAACAATTTTGAAGATAAATTAATTAAGAATATCAATGTGAAATATGGCATCTGGTCTAAAGGAAGGGCTTCTCTGTGAATAAAACAAGTGCAACACACTAGTCCTAAAGAACAGTCTCAGGCTAGATCTGGATGAATAGTAATAAAAGGTCCCCAAAATAATTACATACAAAAATAAATAAACTAGGCAGCCTTCTACTAGCATAAACCAAGCTAAAACTAGAACACATTCATCTAGCTGAAATCAAGTTAAACTTTCCCTCTTCAAGTCAGCCTAGTTAACATAGTCCATTAGGTTGTCATTCCTGGCTACAGAATAGGCCTGTAACAGGTTGATGAACTGGGACCTGTCCCCAGCAGTTCAGGTTCAGATGTAAAGCATAGAGTCACTATCACCTTGCATGAGTTCAGAAAAAATTATGACAAGGATCTGGAAGCAGACACAGCCTGTAAATACCTTTTGATCAGGTGCCTTTAAGACTCTTTTCTACTGTGGTTAATGCAAAATCAGTTTTCAACATTTAACACTGAATCTTAAACAGCCATTTGGATCATCTTAAACAGCTTTATGGTTTGTTTGATCAAAGAAAGAGAATCCTTCAGCTACTGACTTCACAAAGCAGGAAATACAGATGTGTGGCATATTTTATTGATAGATTTTTGAACATAAGTTAAAAACTTCACTGAATATTATCCTGTACACATACTCTAGTATCATACTTAATCTAACATTTCATAAGCAGATGGACTAGCAGTGCTCAAAACTATGTGCTGATTTCTGTAAACCAACAGCTTAAATGTTCAAGCTCAATTTAATTATATTTATAAAGATGAAGGGAAGAAAGCTTCCCTGGTGGAAGGTGTTTCATCAACAAAGTAAATCAGTGCATTGCCTACCTTGCATGAAATGATTAAAAGATTTTCAAGCTTAGCATACATGAAGTTGTTATTGGAACGCATTTGGCAGCATCTGTATGGGTAATGCATCCAGAGCCATGCACTTCCAAGTGATGCAGGCAGTCCAAACTGACAGCACATTCCACCCATGCAGTCAAGATCTGGAAGTTGCAAGGGTTAACATTAAAACACTGCTATGTGTTTATACTGTCGAGGTTGTCCAAAGCCTAAGCACATTCAACTCAGGTGCTTGTTAGGCCAGACAGTCTGTGACAGTGTCTACCATATCACTTCTACACAAAAAATGTCTACATCATGATAAGAGGCAATTGGCTTTTTAATCACTCATGAGAAACATGACCATTTCCTAAATAGTCATAGCAGTGGATGTTACGGTATTCTGCCTACCTCACAACACAGAACAGACATACCCAGACAGACTGTTCTGGTCTGAACCCAATTCATAAGCAAGCTTCACCAATGTCTTGCCATATGGACATACAAGTGGTTTCTCCTACCTCATGAAGTTTACAATATGAATTCAAATACAGCATATTTCTAGAGCAGAAGGTGGGGTGTAAAAACCCATTGAAAAAAAAATATTCTAAAACAAAATAACAAACAAAACCACACCAAAACAAGCTGCCTGAGCAGAATTAATTTAGTTAAAAGGTATCAAGGTCATGTTTGATCTAAGTCATTACCACAGCATGAAATTGTGTCATTTTGCCATCAGTTTCCTGTTCCTGCCACCATTTGCTTGAATGGCCTTGGTTAAGTCACTTAGCATCTGTTCACAAGCTTCCTATCCCTTAGGATACTGGCCTTCTCCTATATCTACCTACCTTCTTAGTGAAGCAGATACCTCTCATCATGCTATCAAACAGTCCTAAATTTTGGCAGGCTTTGTTAATCTCTAACATAATTTTTAATAGTGCATTAAGCAGTTAAGACCAAAAACTGCCGCAGGTCTGTTCCTCACTCATCTCTCCAGTAACAAAGCAAAGTACTCAACTTAGTTAAAATATAATAGTAAGAAAAAGGAACTACCTCAAGTTTAAGTTTTGCCTAGATCAAGCAAAAGAAGGAGCTTTGAGTGGCTTAGGAAAGAACCCCAAAACCTAAAATGATACCTGAGAAAATCTGAGGTAAATTACATGGCATCCATTTATAGCTCTCTCAGGGAGGAAAAAAAAAAGAAAAAAAAAAAAAAAGTACTTCTGCAGGGGAAAAGAAAATGCATTTCTTTCTCCTCGATTTCTGTCTAAAAGACAGTGAAGGAGGGAGAGCAGTCTTGCTGCCACAAGTAGTTTCTATACAGTCATCACAGTCTACAGACCCCAGAGAGGCTCCACCACATTTATGAAGACCTGGGGTGTCTACTTTTCTATCAGTGCCCTTGGACAAATGCTACCCATTTCCTACCTTTGAACCCACCCCTCTCCCTTTCCATTTTGGGGCCTGCAGGGAACATGTCTGCTCGTTCACAGCCATAGTCCTTTGAAGTGCCATTGATATTCAAACCTTGTGGAGCCTTCTGAATCGTAATGGCACCCTCAAATGTAACTCAGGCCACACTACAAATAAACTTGCTCTGGTGAACCTGCTAGTCGCTTCAGTGTGCTAACGTCAGCCTACCTCTGAGAAAAGGGCTCAGCAGCATAAGCATTGCAAAGGAAAATAAAATCCTCAGCATGATGTCCCAGAGAAGAAAAACAGTGAGATATTTAAACCCAACCATTTCTTTTTAAATACTTGGGTGTTCTTCATAGAGGGAATTTCCCCCTCCCCCGCTCCCCAGCAGAAGCGTCCAAAGTGTTACTCACTTTATTTACAGAGCTTTGATGTGAGCCTCCGAATTTTTAGTTCAGCTTTTAGGAATGTGAGGGTCAACTGATTTTCTTTCTGGGGAAATTGGGCTGAATTTCATACCACCAATTATTCCAAACAAGGAAATACATGGAGGAATCCTACTTTAATTCACAACAGTGTTTAAAATCTCCACCAACACAGTTTAGGTACCCTACACTAAGCACACATACATTTACCGATTATTTCTATGTGCAAAAGTCCACTGCAAATGTGCAGTATCACAAGATTTTTGCTCTCAATGATCCAAAAGAAAACTACATCCCTCCCAAACTGAAGTTGGAATCATCACTTTCTAGAGGGAGAGAGATGCCTGTGCAAAAATAGCAGCCCCAGAAATGGCCGGTGACCTTGGAAAAAAAGCCAAGCTCAGCTTTCAAGTTGTGCACTCCAAGGCAATGCCTCCTTTCAAGCAGCCATCACTGGAACCATGCTGATCTGAGCAGGTTTTCCACCACAGGTAGAGCTGCTTCTACATGATGGATTTCCCCCCTTCAGGTAACAGTAATTGCTCCAAACTGCATCAAGTACATGCTCATAGGCCCTGGCATTTCCATTTATTTATTTTGATTTACTGACTCCATTGGCTGGTGCATGAGCCATTTTTCCCTGTGGTTACAGCAGCCTCTCAAGTATGACATCTTTCAGTGAGAGAAAAATTTTAATGGCATATTGAGTGCTCATTTGCAAAAGCAATTTTAGTCTCATTAAAAACTTTCAGCAGATGTATCTTCCAGAAAGCTCACAGCAATCATGACAACAAATTGTCTAATGAGAACAGCAAGAAGACCCCACATACCTGAGCTGGGTGATTCTAGATAAGATCAGTCAGGCAGAAACACAAAAGCCTCCAATACCCACTGGGATTTGAGAGAACAAGTGTCTCTGTCCCTAGAGTCTGATGAACCATTAAAATGCAGCTATAAATCTAGGAGCTGACTTTGCAGAACTTCTTCACTTCAAATCTTCCTTCCTGTTGGAAAGCACTGGAAATGATTAAACACAACAGGCTTTCTAAAACATCCACATAGCACAGTGGAGCCCTGCCTACAACCATTTCATATTCCCTAATGCATCCTCTCAGGGCTCATGCCTGCAGAATCATCCTACACACACAGCTCTGTGCCAGACTCATCCTACTCCCCAAACCTGGAAGGGAAGGGGAAATGCTGGAGTTCATGCCCTCAGATAGAGGTCTCACTTGAAGTACACTCACCTATAGAATGTCTGTATTTCTCTAGCTGACCACAGACAGATACACGTACCTAGCAATCTTCTGTATTGTAAGCACATTTATAACATGTGAATCCAAGGTCAACTGCTCCTGAAGGGTACTCCCTTCTTTGCTAGTTCATTTTGAGCAAGTGTCACCTTGAAGATGAGGTGGCTTGGGAATTATCAGCAAAAAAACCCCAAACAATTATGCAAAAAGTTCATTCCTGCACCTTCCTTCCAATTCTCAGTCTATTTCCAACCAAACAGCACTCAAATCGACAATCAGGTTAGTTCCTGCCCTGTGCTTTGAATAGACGACACACTGAGCAGGTCACTAAGAGATGCACTGCAACCAACAGAGTCCCATGTGACTTATAAGCAGCTCTCTGCATTAAACTAATCTCACCTCTGATACGTATGTTACCTTTGCATAACAAAGGAGCAATCAGGTACATGAAATACAGACCACACTGAGGTTAAACACTTGCTACTTATAATCTCAGAGCATTTCACTACTTTACTCACTCAACAGAAAAACAATATTCGCTTCAAGCTGTGAAAGAGACATCAAGCTGGCCCCTGCCCCAGCAAACATGTGCTCTAGCAGCATTAAAATAACCAGATAATACAGTTTTAACTGTGACTTGGTTTAATGTATTTGGTATCCCACTGGTTAAGGCTGAAGCTGCAACAACATGAGCCAACATTTTCAGATGTCTTCGTCTATACTCGGTTAAGAATGTAAGTGAGCTCACTCAAAGGGCCTGAGGTCACTCTTCATTTGTTCTAGATACACAGTAAAATAGATTCAGGTGCTTGGCTTAAAGACAACAGCCAAGATGCGTAATTCATTTCTTCTCTTTTACTTAGTTGAGAGAGAAAACAGGATTCCTTAAACAAGGATAACTTCATGGTTTTAGAATTCCCAACTACCATGCACCTTTTGCACTTCGTGTCAATGAAATGCAATAGTTTGTTTGGTAACTCTGTGATAATTATATAGTTTTGAAAATATGTACATTCATATATGAAATTCTATGCAACATCACTTTGAATCTCTGACAAGCAGAAACTTAACTACAACACTTGCGTGTTTATACAGAAGGCACAGTGTCACTCAGTTTAGCATCCTAATCCATGCTACTCTGAGTGTATGTATATATAGAAATATAATACATACACACATTTTACTGCATGCTTCAAGTATTACAAGCAGTTATCCATCTCATGCCTGTTCCCCAAGAAAGGATTTCAGGCCTTGAAACCTGCAAAACCTTTTGTGCACATCTACTAAGTCAGGGAGCTAATTGTATATTCACCAGGTTTTCCTGTGAAGCAGAGCAATTGGCTGTGCTCTTTACAATAGTCTGGAATATCTAGAAATAAGCAGCTCACGCGCTTTAAAATACATTCATGTTTTCTCTCCCTATGCATAATAGGACGTATTACCTCCTGTACCAAGCTATGACATCTTTATTTTTCTTCAATTCCTTTGAAGTTAGTAGCTGAATTTTTTTTTTGCATAATTTCAGTAGTGACCTATAGTAAGAGCCAGTATTTGGACAGGATTTTCCAATAGCCAAAAAGGCTCGAGACCATATTCATCCCTTGTATATCTTTAAGTGATCGATAAAACAAACTTAAGTTCTACTAGTAGATGTTTAATTTATGACAAGGGCTAGGCAAACTATTAACTCTATTTATGAAAGAAGTTTCTGTAAGAATTTGAAAGATGTCATTTGTTCTTTTGAGAAACACACAAGAAGTCGGACAATCTGCACAAGATGAGATAATGGACATTCTTCAGAAGCACCAAGCTTCTTAGAGGGTGACAAAGGCACAGAGCTTTCCTGAAGTCATCTTAAAGCAGGAAGACAGCTTTTTAAGATACATCATATTTGAATCATTCTCCTGGACACACTTCTCAATAAAAGAGTTTTGCCATGGACACCAATAAAACCAAGATAACCTCCCTAAAGCCTAATGCCCTTTCAAATTAACTTTCAGTTAAGACAACAGACAATACTACCACCTATTGTGTTTGCTTGCAAACAACAAAATCCCAAACAAGCAAGCCATGGATTAGCAAAGCACAGCTCCAGTGAGACATAAGTGCATGTCTGAATTCCGCATGTCTAATTATTTCCTCTTAATGTGCTTTTCAGGACACACTAGTAAGCTTCACAGTTTCAAAGAAGTCACACTGATGTAATTTGCTATTTATTTTCATTTTCACATTGCCACTAATCCAGTAAAATCATTCGAGGCCCTGATCCCACAGAGATTTAAGCACATGCTTAACTTGAAGCACTCGAACTTTCTCACTGACTTCTGGTGAATTATACTCAATGATGTAAGTATGTTAGTTGGCCGTTTCACAGGAAAGCAATAAAGATAAATTCATTAATATTTGTCTACAGCAGTGACGGTTGCCACAAAGAACAACATCAGGAAATTATTAAATACATATTTATTGCAGAGTTTACATAACCCCTGGCATTGAGCCATCACTACAGGAAGAAATATTGTAGAGTTGTTTCACACTTTGTGTGTGGTTCATGCTGTGCGCTGAAGCTGGTAGTATCTGGAAGAAGCGAACATGCTTTGATATAATTGAAAGCCATAGCAAAATGGGCACACACGGATACGCACACTCACATTCACAGAGTATGTGATTTAGAAGGCTGGGTTACCTTAAATATGGTATTTCTCAACTTCCGAGATCTTGACTTTGAACCTTGGGAATATTGCTTTGATTAAAAGGCTTTGGGGTTTGCTTGTTTTTCCTCCTCTGCTGTTTAATAGGTTATATATTTACCACTGTAAAGCTAGTGTATTTGCAGTAAACCATGTGCAGTTACCTAAGTCTTCAACCTTGCTTCAGCACTAAATCATCCAGAAAAGCAATTTATTGCTTCATATATTCCAACACCATGAACAATATCCATTAAAACTCCATCTCATAGTGACCACATTGCTTTATGCTTGGATTGCAGGATATTACAGTCTCCCCAAGACAGTGGATTACCCTTCTCCCTGCCAACATGAGACTCATTACAGCATCCTGTGGCACCCAGATTCCTGACAAAGGCTATGTATTGCCAGCTGTGGAAAAGCAAAACAAAACCAAAGCCAAAACAGTCCCTAGTTTAAGTATTCTTCCATCACAAGGTGTAAACTTTGAGACAAGTCAGTGCTTGGTCTGGGAACAGAGGAACCACCAAATTGTTCCTTCAAGAACGACAACATAACTGTCTCAGAATTTGCAATAACACCTCAGTGCTAAATCCCATATGGAACATGAATTGAAAGTCTCATAAATGTACCACATAAAATCAATTACAACGTCAGAAGCATTTAGCTTGTTTTTTTCCCCTGAGCCTGTACATCTTGTTGAAATAAGAGCCTCTCAGTCCACTTTTAGCCAAATCTGACTCTAATGGATATTGCTTTTTAAGACAGTAAAATCACTTTTATTTCTTTCTTTGACCATGTAGAGCAGGCTCTCATTAATGTACTGTGATTATTTTTTAGACTTTCTTCCTCCACAACCACTGGAAATAGCAATTCAGCAATTCCAGCCTTTGGTGCCTACAGCTCAGAAAGGATTTACAATAAGAAATGACTATTACATGTTCAGCGAATTAATTTTTGGCCAGTGGTTAGAAAAACCTGCCAAGCAATCCACTACCAGTGGCTTAAAAAGGTTAGCAAAACTAGTTTCACTATCTGCAGCAACTTCGACAAGATTTATCGCACCTTTCTACCTAAGAGCTTGGCACTCCAATGCAGGCAGGCCAATGAAACTACAAAAAAAGCCATCTTGTAACAGGTATTTTGGAGACGTTTCTCCATGGACAAATGCAGCAGGCTGAGAGTCAGGGTGTGCCACCTTCCCAAAAAGAGGTCATTAATCTCAGTTTAGGTGACTACCATGTTGGGCATTTCAGGCAGCTTTTTCAACCTTGGAGGTTTGGGCAACCTGCCAGTAATGAAGATGTATTAATGCTTAATGCAGCTTAATGTAATAGATGTCATGTTCATAATTTACAGAAGCTCTTTCTAAAGCATTAAATTCATTTATACTCCTTAAAAGCTACTCAATTCTCAGGGCTAAGTTAGTTTGGTTGGTGGGAGGGGGCTCTTTTTTAGGATCAAATGATATATAAATTGTTAACATATCCAAACTCATCCATTAGTGCGTGTGAAAGCAATAAATGTGCCAAAGTAGCAATAACATGATCGAGGAAAGTCATTGTGGTCATTAGGGCTGAAAGGGTTTCATTTATGGCCCCAAAGAGAATGAAGGCTATAAAATACAACTTGGGAGCCCTGGTGACCAGAAGGTTTACCTTATTATGTTAAAATAAAAAACCTCATTCTTTGTTTCATAGTTACGTATTATACCATCAGTTTCACCACCAATTGCCACCATACAGACCCTGAAGTGCTGTGTCAGATTTAGAAATTAATACAAGGCACAAGCAATATGAAAGAGTGGAACACGCAAATGCAACACTGATCACCCTCACCTTTCCACAGGAGCTCAGAGACACCCTGAAGGGTTTGCAGTCACCTAGAAGGGCCCACAAGATTGACAGCTTGAGACTTGGTAAGCCCTGGAATGCACTGACTTGACAGCAAAGCTCTTGCTGATGTGTAAGGCAAGGTTTGTGCTGTCTCCAGACTGGGGCTTGAGTGGCCACAACACATTTCAGTTTCAGGACCTTTACTAACAGTTCATACCTCAGAGCCTTCCTTCCTCAAACACTGACTACAACAGGCGTATAGCACTTAAGAGCACAGAGGAGCATGGGGCAAGAAGGTCCTTTTGTCTCTTGTGTGTCAGTAACATAAGACAGACCCTGACAGTGAAGATGTCTATGCGCTGCTAACAATGATCCCAACTCAACAGTTCTCAAAACAGACCAAATCTTTCCTTGATGACAGCTGAAGCTTAATTCAATTTTGAACCAGTGACAAAACACCTCTGGGAATGCAGGATTTGACATTTTAGATCACTAAAGAGCTGTCAAATCCGTACTTGCAATACTGCAGTTACAGTCCCCCTAGTGTCAGAAATCTCAGTGATTTACTACATCCTAAATTACAGCACTATCTTTGTTCTGATGCAACTGTAGGTCATACTGTAGAACTTAGCATTGTAAATGAAAAATTCAACATGTTTTTGGTTTTTTCCTTTTTGTTTCCAAAATGTTTTCAAAAATCAACTCTCCAACTCTGTTCCTGCTAAAGATGTCCAGCTGGGGTCAGGCAAGTTGATCTGGAATCCTGTTGAGAGCAGAGTTTGACTAGGGACACATATGCTGAGAGAAGCACATATTTGATGCCACAGAAGACTCTACTACCTGCTCTTTGTCCACCCTGTCCTCAAGGAAGAGTGGGCATCCCCTAAAAAAGGGAAATGTTCACAGATAACACAGAGCTGGTCAAAGACCCCACCAGATTCCCAGCAGCAGAACACTAGCCTTCCTTTTTTGTTTTTGCCTGGTGTTAAATCTGTTTCCCACCACAGCTGGGAGCTGCCTGCAGCAATGTCAAGAATCCACATTGATGCTTTTGCCAGGCTAAATCTCCTAGTACATGGGTGCCTGTGCATGTGTTACATGACAGAGCCGAAGCTATGGCTCCACATGAGCCCTTATGAGATCAGACAGTGTGTCTAACAACCTGTAATTAAGTCATGTCATGTAGCCAGATTCGACTTGGAGAAAAATGCCTACAGTAATTGCATTTAGTTCATCTTGTAGCATGGTCCCCATCATAACTGCTAATTCAATTGTACGTTCATTCTGCCAGCTCATTGCCATTAAGCACACATTTAATTACTCCAATACAGGATTAATATGCAGCACACAAAAGAAAGGACATCATGCCTTGCCAAAGCACACAGCTGCCCCACCATTTAGTGAGGAGATAAAGAAAGAATATCATTGGGCAGTATAATCCTGTTACAAATACATCATTATTAGATGAACATTCGGGACTTTTATTTTCATGCTTGTTATTCACCACTCAGCATACATATCTTTCCTTGGCACCAGAAAGAGTCATAACGTGCAAGTGACAGCTCTGCCATTGTTGTCCCAGCGATGGCAGTGCTGGTCCCCCTCCTTGCTCCCCCACAAGCTTGTAAGGTTGCTCTTATCTCGTCTCCAGGCAAGGGCTTACAGCAGCTACATTACAACATCCTGAGATAAGGGGCCCTGCTTGACATTATTTCTGTCTGTGCTGCAAACAACTGACAAGCATGGCAAGTATAAAAAAGAGCGAGAGCAACAAAGGCAGCAGCTCCCCCCCCCCAGCTTCCTTCTCCCCCCCTCAGAAGACAGCTCATCAATTCTCCAGGATGTACACAATCATTATTGTAGTGGAAACAAAGACCAGTGTCAATTGCGCAGTGTTATAAAGCAGTCCCTCAAATTAAAACCATGTACCTAACTGCATCTGATGGCAGAAGCTATTTAGCAGTGATATTTTACAGAAAGGCAATGAAAAGCAATAACTGCTTTATTTAATGTATCTGTTCAATCCAGCTGCCTTGGATAGGCCTTAATAGAAGCTGTCGATCAATGTCAGTGCCTTTGAAATAACTGCAACAGACCGCAATAAACATGAAGGAAAGATAACTAAAGCTACTGATCAGCCTCTTGTTACTTTCCCGCACCCAGAGATTTGTCATTTGTTTGTGCTGCTTATAATAGCTGGGGGTGGATGATTATCGCGGGAGCATAAGGCTGCATGAGTGCAAGGGGAGGAGTGAAGCCTGTTGGGGACAGACACTGACCAAAAAAGTTTACCCAAAATACCGCAAATTCAGGTGCTGCATCTCTATAACACAAAGATCTGTTTTCCTGCTGTTTTCATTCAGGACAGCTACACTGGGTCACAGGGAAACTCAAAAAACAATGCAGGGGCAACCCATGTTTCTTGCTCACTTATGACTACTTCATATTAGTAGCACCCAGCTCTTCTAACTCAGGAATCCCTTACAATAATTACCAGAAAACTTATTTACATATTCAAACAGATACTAAGGTAATGACATAGAAGCAGGTGATATGAAAGCGACTGACTTTTATGGAATAACATACACAAGCCAAACCAGCCACCACTTGGGAAAGAAGCCACAGGGCCCACTAGCCTGATCTGCCTGACTTGGAAAGCAGTTCATAATGTCCCCTTCTGCTGAACTAAGTGTCTTATCCCTTGGCATTGTACAGCAGCTACACGTGTGGGAGGATCAGACAGCTAAAAGCCCACAACCATTTGGCCAAAGCAGCTTTCAATGGCATCAGCAGGGAGCTAAGCATATTACTTGCCCAAAAGCAGATCAGTCTAAGCAAAAGTTAAGACTACAGTAGGGAAAAGCAGACATGCTTCTCCCCAGCAGTTCCAGAATACGACTGCAACAAGAGACAAAGATAAGATTTAAGCTTTGTATTGGCCCTTTCCTAACTCAGCAATGCAATGGAGACAATAACCAACTTTCAGCTGATCTGGTCAAGCCTTTCCCACTGGGTTTGAATGACCCTTTAAACAAGCATGGATTATCTAGTTTTCTCTGCAGTATTTTAAAGCTCTAAGTTGGCAGCTTTCACAGCAACAAAATCTGTGGGCATTTTAGTGCTAGAGTCTCAACAGGCTGATTGTTATTTGGCTTGCTCCAAGGAGGCTAAGCCCAACAGAGCCCTGTAAAAATTCAGGAAATAAACCCCCAAAAATATTCTTCTGACTTTTTGCAGTGCATCAATTTTACTCAAAGTCTATTAGAAGCTTCCTCAATACGCAGAAATCTGGGTCCCTGGATTTTCATCTGCTGGCCTCCAGTGTAGAAATTTTGTATTACCAGTGAGTCTGCAGCCCTCATACCAGTATTTCAGTTAAAACATTGCCAACTTATGAAAGAATATCAGCAGAATCTGGGCTGCAATAATCACATAACTAGCCTAAGAGTTTCTCATTTTCTCTCTGGTATTCAAATACTATTAGGACAAAGTCTGAAATGAGCTTCCATTAATTACAGGTAAAGCTGTAAAGTTTTGCTTTGGGTGAGCATCCAAGTGTTAAGACAGAAATTCTCCTCAGGAATTTTATCTTGGCAGTTCTGTAACTTTATACAGAACAGATCCTTCTTTCATCTCATCTTTTAATTAATTACATGGCCCTCACCTACACACGCGGATTCTCAAATGTATCTGTTTCTGTAAGAAAATAGGATCAAATACATACTATCACTTCTGCTTTATAGGCAGAGAAAGTAAACCAAGCAGTAAATGGAGTCATCTAAGGGCATGCAAGAGCTGCAGCAAGAGCAGACAACTCCTGAATGTCAGAACTGACACACACAGCCCAGAACCTTCCCAAGGGTCCCCAGCAATGCAGCAGCACTCGCTGACCTAGCATCCACCTGCACACTCCAGGGCATTTAATTGCACCCATCACTTGTAGTGTTGCTTTTCATGCATGGATAGCTCACCTCCCACTACTGGAAATGGCACCTGAAAGTCTTTGGACAGAGAAAAGCACCTTCACACAAGTCCGCAACTCAACATGACTTAAGGGAGAAGGCAGCAAGAAAGAAGTTCTGCTGACAGCTTGAGGGACCACATACGTTTAAATATTTCCATTTGGTTATAACATCTGTGATGCACCATTGCTAGCTCTCTCCCAGCAGGGTGCCCTCTCCTTTCAGCTCAGCGATGTTACTTTCCAATCCATATTTTTTCATAACATATGCTTCATTGATAATATAGAACTTCACAGCTTTTAAAAGGTTTTTTATTCTTGCTCTTGGCTCTACATATGTGAAAAAGATAAATGTGTGGTAGACTCTTATCTATCTCAGTTGCCTAGATGAAAGCCTGCTCTAAGTTTGAGCAGCAAACCACGCAATTAATAGCACTGCTCTTTTCCAATGCAAAACCCTCCTTCTCTGAGAAAACCAAAAGGGCTATTAGACAAGTCATTACGATCCAACTCACACTATTTGTAATGTACAAAGTCAAGCTATTTTGTAGTCTCAACATCTTCAGTGCAAATTTCCAAATGTTATAATGGGAAGAAAGCACACAAAATAACCCTAAGGCTTGCGGCATAACTGAACATCCTGGACAGATGTTCAATTTCCAAACACTGCTGTTTTAAGCAAGGAGTGTCTGACCCTAGCATTTACTTCTAAGATTTAGGGATCACATTGTCATTGCTGACTTTGCAAGCATGTGGAAGGGTAACAGGGCTACTCAAGTGGCAATCTTCAATCCATACCCTGCCACAAACTTGCTCTAGCTGGGCACTCCAGACCACAGGAGACAATGCCTCCTGTCTTTCCAAGGCAGAGCTCAAAATTTTTGATGCTCCCCTCTGCTCCTTTTGGTGTGGGTATACAGAATGACTATGGGAAGATGGCCTGCAAGAACTCCAGCAAGCAGACCACAGCCCACAACACCAAAAGCCACAGTGAATTACAGAAGACCTCATGAGAGCTACCTGGCAAGCTTTACTCAATGTAGCCTTCTCTGAGCAGTATGTAAGTAGCACATATACTGGGACTGTAAGAACAGCCTTATTGCATCCAATCCAGGTCTGCCAGGCCAGGATCCTACCTTTACCATAGTCTATACATGATGCCTAGGGAATAGCATGAAGAAAATTAAAAGTATACTAGAGCTTCTCCCTGGAATAGTCTCTCAACTTCTGTTAGTACTTGGATTAGTCATTTCCTGGACCAGGAGTGGTTACTCTGAACAGGCAACCAAGGAATAAGATTTAGAGCCTTCAAGTAAACATCTTGCACAAGCACTTACTGGAAGTCATTTGCAAACCAACAATTTTCATGACCTTCATGACCTATCATTTATAAAATTAGTCACCATTATTGCAGTATATAGGAGAGAAGTCTTCAGAAGTAGGCTTTTCTCCCCAAGATCAGGGATCAGTCAGTTTTATCCCACTTTGGCCACTCAAAAGACTGTATATGCACATCAGTAACAACAATTTATTTAAATCATATCAATACCACCACTAATTGTTTTCTGTTGGATAGCTTCACCTGTTTAGACACATGAGCCTTGTCATTCACACTCATTCTATGTACAGATTAAGCTAAGCGAATCTCCATAATCACTTTTAGACTGGTGTTTATAGACACTTGTCTCACTAATGCCTGAATTAAGGCTTGTGGGTGCCATCTAACTGAATATATGCTGATATCACACTGAGAAGACACCAAAGAATGGTGGAAATAAGCAATGGTTTTCTGTATTTTCCCAAAACAGAGGGACCTTGAACACCCAACAGGAGCCAACAGCATGTCCCAGTTCCAGGATCTCCATTACTTCTATCTCACTTGCCCTATGAAAAGGAGCGTGATGAATTGTAGCTCTTCCTCCTAAAACTGTAATCTGCATATCTTCCTCATCAGGATGCCCAGATCATAGGATCATAGAAACATAGAATAGTTAGGGTTGGAAAGGACCTTAAGATCATCTAGTTCCAACCCCCCTGCCATGGGCAGG
>JAOEHY010018773.1:0-35423 GCA_025447955.1 Psilopsiagon aurifrons
TTGCTCACAACTAGAGTGAGGCTAAGACAAAGGCTGGATTGCTCACATGTCCCTTAACTGAAAGGAATGCTTCCACAGTCCAGAGATATTTTTTTCTTTTTGAAGGTGCTGGATAGTGTAAAACAGGGCTCTGTAAGCATAGGCCAAGCCTCAGCACATTACCATGATTTGTCCCTCTCTGCTGTGACCAGAATGACAACACACCTCATTTAAGTGATTTACTAATTTCTGGATTTTGCACTTGTTCAGTGGAGGGACCCAGTGGCCTAGATACTTGCCCATACTGCCCACACACATTGCCACTCATGACTGTTCAGCCTCGGCGAAAATCTCTTGGTCCTCCTATATCACTGGCTAATCCTAGACAAGTCCCAAAGCCAACCCTGCTTGACTTTCGAGATCAGATGAAATGGTCGTGGGCAAAACACACTCTGTATGTGTGCCAACATGCTGATCCCCATCACAAACATCAGGCAGCTCTCAAGAGTACCCAAAGCTCGTTCAAAACCTTCAGAACTCTCAAATGATGCTATAAATGATCTGAGGGGTGGGGGTTCTGAGAATGTAAGGGGATGTCTCTTTCAGAGGTTGACCGCCCGAGGACAGGCAAAAAGATGTGTAATTGCTAAACAGTTCCATTATATACCTCTCAAAGCATAGAGGTGGTGACCACACTGGGAATGCAAGCCAGATCAGCTTCATGAACAATGAGACAATTGTATTACAAGTCATTACCATAAAGTGCAGTTAAACAAGAACCTTAGCCCAAGCTCCCCAGCCGATAAACACTAACACAGCAAATGCCA
This sequence comes from Psilopsiagon aurifrons, assembly GCA_025447955.1. NCBI lineage: Eukaryota > Metazoa > Chordata > Aves > Psittaciformes > Psittacidae > Psilopsiagon > Psilopsiagon aurifrons. The sequence goes on from JAOEHY010018773.1 coordinate 807, forward strand.
GCTGTAAGTAAGGTATGACATGCTGAAACTCTGAGATCAACAGCAACAACCTTGAGAGGCAAAAAATCGACATTGCGATGAGTGACTATTAATCCAAAACAATAAATGCTTATCAGAAATACAATTAGACGCACTCTGGTCAGATCTGTTGTTATCTCAACCCTTCGAGCCCCATGTTGGACATCAAAAAGAATTGCCGCGGTTTAAGCCCAGCCAGCAACCCAGAACCACGCAGCTGCTCACTTAGTCCACCCCTTCCTTCCCCTGCTCCCGGAGGGATTGGGTGGAGAATAGAAAGAATGTAACTCCCATGGGTTGAGATAACAACAGCCCAGTAACTAAGGTATAACACAAACCATTGCTGCTTCCCCCAATAATAATAATGATAAGGGAAGTAACAAGGGAAGAGAATACAACCACTCACCACTCATTGACTGATGCCCAGCCCTACCCAAGCAGTGATCCAGCCCTTCTGGGTAACTGCCCCCAGTTTATCTAATCGGTATTACGTGCTGTGGTATGGAATACCTCTTTGGCTAGTTTGGGTCATATGTCCTGTCTCTGCTTCCTCCCAGCTTCCCCTCCTCCCTGGCAGAGTATGAGACTCAGAAAGTCCTTGGTCAGACTAAATATTACTGAGCAGCAGCTCAAAACATTGGCGTTATCAGTGTTGTTCCCAGGCTGAAAGTCAAAACCACAGCAATGCACCAGCTACTAAGAAGAACAAAAATGGCTGCTACTGCTGAACCCAGGACAACTTTTTAGTGAAATCTACTTAATCTTGTATCTTCTTTAGATTTTACAGTGTAATATAATAAAATACAGTAAAATACATATTTACGTATTATTTACATGTCGTAAATAATAATAATGTTATATTTTTTTCTTCCAATAGCTGAAATAGCTGAAATTAAGAATAAGCAATGCATTAGGATAATGCATATGAGACAATTTGAGGAAAAGGCCTACGCAGAACCCTAATGAAGCTGGTACAAGTCCTATGGACTTTGCTGTGCTTTAAACCGGAGCAGTACATCCTTACTAGAAGAGCTCTTACATGCAGCTGCGGTTTGGAGTACATAAGTAATTTTACTGTATTCAGGCGGATTATTCTCATTCTCAGCTGATCTGAGAGGCTTATATCAAAATGCCTTTTTTCTCAGTACACCAATTTTTTATGTACAAATTCTTCTAGGTCAAACAAAATTCAGCCTTTTTCTATGAGGAGAGAACATACCTTAAGTCCTTTTGCTTCACCTTGCTTTGTTATGTCTTAAGACATTCTGTTGTAAATGCACTGCAGAGATGATTTTCTTTCAAATCTGTCTACTGCAACCTTGATCTTTTTTTTATATATATGTTAATTTCCATTTTAGTGCTTCCTATAAGTTTCATCTATTTTAAAACATTAAAAAGCAGTATTAAACAGAAGTTGAAAACACATCTATTTGCTATTTCCTTCCCATTTATGCAGATTTATTGCCATTTACCTTTTTTTTCCCCTCTTATCTGATATCTCCTATGAAGCCAGTACAAAAGTGACTGAGAGTAGCACTGACTGCACTAAGTGAATCGTTGCTGTCCATCCATTCATCACTGTTACTTCCCTGGGGCACTGACCATATCATTTTCCCTGCCCATTGTTTGCCATCCAGTTTAATGGCAATGCATTAAAAGCAATGGATGAACATACTAGTAACTAACTATAAGAGGTACAAGAATGACATGGTTTATAGGTAAAAGATAAATAAATGACAGAAAATTACTATACCTTTATAATGGATCTTGAACTTCTCAGACTGCTTTAAGGACACCTGCAGCATTCAGCTAACTACATCAGGATCATTTGCACTTTTTTTAGGAAGAAAGATTTGTCTAAATTAGATCACCCAGTTAGATGTATTGGAATCATAACTGGATGGCATTAATTTAAAAAGCATTGATAGTAAGTGATAAAATATTCCTACCTTCTGTTTTCTTTCAGTCAGTTATTTAAACATGTGGAGATCTTCCATTTTGCCTTAGTCCCTTTAGATAGAACAAGTTTGAATGATGATACTAAATTGAGTAGATTAATCAATGCACTAAAGAGCAAGCACTTCAATCAAAGCTTGAAAGACTGGAGAGACCGATGGATAGAAACCTCATTAACTTCATAACAGAAAAAACAGTATCTTGTGCCTGGGATGGGATAACGCCATGCACCAATAACAGCCTGGGTGCCAGCTCTAGCCTCAGGAAAAGAGGGCTCTGGTGTTTGCTGTAAAAGTCCTGGAGGACAGTAACTTGAAAGTGAGTCAGTAGCATGCCCTGGGCATGATGATGGGGTGAGCTGCATTAGTTAAACCATAGACAACAGGTTGAGAGAAATAGTCATACCCCTCTGCTTAACAATTGTGAGACAAGTGTGTTACAGCATCTAGTGTTGGGCAGCTCAGTACAATAAGGATGTTGACAAAGTAAACTGAGTTTAGAGGACAGTAGCCATGACGTTTGATGGCTGGACCACATGACACAGGAATCTGGGAGAGCAGAGTTTGTTCAGCCTTCAGAAGAAAGGGGTAATGGGGATCTACTGATCATGCACAACTACCTAATGGGTGACCACAAGATTTTGACAGATGCACATAGCAAAAGCCAAGAGGTGGTGGACATAAGGTGCAGCAAGGCAAATTCCAACTGGATATAAACAAAAAATGTTGGCAGTGAAGGTGGTTAATCACTGGAAGAGGTTAGCCAGAAAGGGCATGGAATCCCCTCCTAGGAGCAGTTTAAAATTTAGCTGATCAGTGAGCAAGTAACCTGCTCCAACTGAATGTGTCCCTGCTATGATCAGGGTTTGGAGCAGACAACCCCCAACATTTTCTTACAATCTAAATTGAAACTTGCTTAGATTAAGTTAATATACTTCCAAAGTTTTTTGCTAGTTAGTTTGTCTTTGTAAAATCTGAATGATGACCTTTTGAATTTCCAGGGCATGAAGTTGCAGTTATGCAAACTGGACATCATATTAACACCTGTGCTGAATTATTTCCCACTGCTTGAACAGGTGTTGGGTACTCTGTAACTCGTCATTGCTTTGGAATGGATGATTTTGCTTCAGGTTTAGCTTCTGGCAAGCTGAACCTCCCTAGTTGCTGCTTTACGCACGGAAAAATAAAAGGAAGGACTTGAAACCACAGCCATCCCTGAATAATGAATGCCGGAGAACAAAACTCACTTTCAATATTGACAGTCAGCTGATAAAGAATTCTCTAGTGAGAAAAGATGCATCTCATTTTGTTATCACTCTCTTGAATGGTGTGAAAAGAAAGAATATTACTGTGAACGAACATACCAAATCACTAACTAACACTGGATGCATTTGTCAGTTGCAAATACGTAAGTTTGTAGCTTGCTTCATTTAGAGTTTATCAGATGACAGGTTTATTGGTAGCTTAAAGTTCCAATTCTTGATAACACTTGTGATAAAAAAAAAAGCCAACTTGGTGCTTGAAAAACAATAGGTATCTTTTTTAGCTCATTGAAATCACTGGATATGCTCAGTGTTCAGAGAGAAGCTGTTAGCTGTGCTGCTTTAAGAACAGATCAGGAAGTAATATCTTACTTTATTCTTATTATTACATTTTTATACAGATATGGTAGCCTACAACACTTCTTGTTTATGATTACTAATAACAGTGTTGCCTTCTTTGTTTTTGTCTGAAAAAAATAAGTTTTAGGCAATCATTTCTAACAGGGATGGTCAAGATTTCTCCATTGACAATAATTTTGATAAGAATTAGATTATTGTCTAACCCCCAATATGTCTGCTGTTGTGCAACTTTCAGATATTTTTTCTCAGTATCCAAAATAGTTTAGCTGAAAATATTTTTATTCTAAAGTGATGTAGAAGTGGATTACGAAAACTTCCTTCTTGACCCACTGACTTGCTATTCTATTCTATGAAACTATAATATCCAGGAGGTTATTTCCCAGAAAGTGCTTCTTGCAGGTGGCTATCATAATCTGGCTTAATATACATGATAAAAGTTTAAACCTAACTGATAAGATCAAAAGACCTGTGAAGATGAGAATGATGTGAAATACAATTCCCTGGACAGATGGAAGTCCCATTCCAGGAAGGTTACATTTTGTTTTGAGAATTTTGCTGGAAACTTAAAACAGCAAAACAGGGCTATATTTTTTGTCATAATTTTTCAGGGAAAGATGCCCTTTTCCCTTGCTTTGTTTTCTAATGCATATTTTGTACATACAGTCACTCTCATATTTGCATTAGTGACATTATTTTTTCCTTTGAAGTTGGTTTATGTTAATGGTGAACAGTACAGACCTTAAAAGGAGAGCAGAAATAATTCCAAATGGAATAAAGAGCTCAGAAAAACTTATTGTGTACACACCTAAACTCAGAAAAATAAATAATAAATAAAATGTATAAGTTCTGTAGATCATGTAATATAAATTAGCACCATATTCTGACCAGTCTGATATCTACATAAGCTACCTTTGAAACATGGAATTTATTCCAGTCGTGAGGTTTATGACACTAGATACCCTGAGATACCCAGAACATGACTCTTTATTGGAACATAGATCTCATTTGCTGTGTAAGCAGATGTTGCTCTATAAGAGTCACCCAACCAGATCTTTGTTGTTTAATAGGGAGATTTATGATTTGAGTCTCACTGCATAACCAGGTGATGAACCCTGTCTAAAAATTAAATATGAGAACTTTTCACAGACACAGGCCAGATGCTCCACAGAAGTTCATATGCTGGAACAGAAAACAACTGACCAGAATATTATTGCTGCAGTAATTCACCACCTACACTGTAATTGCTTGTGAGACTATAACCCACATGCTCTGTCCTGCAGCAGTTTAATATCTAAATCTAAAGAAGGGGAAGAATAGCTCATGAAAGGCAAGTATGGATCAGGCTGAAATTTATTATGTCTCAGTACAAATCAACTATGTAACATTAGAAAAGGCATGCTCCTATAGGAGGGCATGAGGGAATACTTCATCTACTTCATGTGAGTTAATACTTTTTTCTGCATAGGTTGCTTTGGAAACTTTAATGCTCATGGAAAAGGTTTTTTTCTGGAGATTTAAATGGAGATTGGTTTATGGCTGAATTCCAAAGTCTTCTGACAAGAACTGTAGTAACTTGAAGTGCAGACAAGGAAACATTCTTTCTTGCTTCTGCTAATGATGAAACAAGGCTAAACTGTGATTGTTAGCTAATGTGTCACTCCATGAAAACCGCTGGGGAAAATTCTGCACAGATCTGCTGAGTGGATAGTAATTTGCCCTGTAATACTCACAGTACATTAGCTTCTTCTATACAGTGTGTGTGTTTTGCTATCTTGTGTCTACAGCATTATTGGGACTGCCTATTCCTTTTCAGTGAGTCTGAAGAAAATCTTACAAAAGGGGTATAAAGTCTATGCAGAGCTAGCAGATAATTTCTACGCAAATATGAAGGATTAGTGTGTACTCTGTAATTTGGTATGTTTTGGAAGGAACACGGAAGCTAACATTTTATACTCTGCTTATTTTGCCTTCACGCCATGGCTTAATTCATATATTGATGATATCAAACAGAAAAATCTAGAAGGAACTATGTTTGAAAAGGATATGTATAGTATGCTTAGAAAAAAAAAAATTCTCTCTACAAGACATGTCTACAATAACAGTCAAAAAAGTAGGACCTGGGGTTTTTTCTACTTTTAAGGCTGACGGAGTTTTGGTGTCAGCCTGCATGTCCTTCACCTGCTATCACTGAGCAGATGTTGATTTTCCAATTTACAGGTCTGTTAAGAATTCATGACAAAGCTAAATTATATATGAGAATGAGATTATTTTTTCCTCCAGACTCTCACTTTGTTGTGATATGTTTTTGTATTTTTTAATTGATAATAATCTGTCACAAAGAATCATTTTTGTTTTCCCTGCACATCCATCTGTACCTTATATTTTGATTGCCCTATGCCAAATTGCTGTTTCAGTATAAAAAATAAAGTGATTTTATATGAAGGGGACAACACTGATATCTTTTTGGAGCTACTGATTAGTTCTAGGGCAGGGAAAGCTGGAGACTTAAAAAATTGGCTTCTCTCAATATTTATTGTCTAGGGTTAATTATGTAATTCAGATTTAGTATGCAGTTCATTAGAACGCTAAGGCCAAATTATTATCTTCAGTCTTGCCCCCAGATTTCAGTTGTTCTTACCCAAAATTCATGACATCTATTTTCAAGGTCAAAAATCTCATTAGCACATCATTAACTGTTACTAAAATTTTATTTATAAATTGTTTTTCACATGAAGAAAAAATGTAGATCTTTGCCTATAGACAATATTATAACCAGGGTACAACTCATGACAGTACACAATGCTTTACGCTGCTATTAATTTATTTCATCACACAGCAGAGATTGGGATTTCAGAGCATAAACAAACTGTGAGGAGTAAATAGATTTGTTTCAATCACAGTAGGTGAACAAGCTAAAATGCTTTCTATTTTCTGAAGAGGAAGCACTGACATCAGTAACCAGCAAGATGCCATTTCATGGAAGCAGTATCTGGCAGGTTGAATACTATGATTATAGTCCTGGATCATTTTGTCTTTTCTTGCTGGTGGTTTGTTTTTTACCACAGTACGAGATTGCCTGGTATTCTGAGTGGACAAATCCTCCAGTAAACTTTCCATGTCAGATCCCATAAAATAAGTTCTGGCCTTGTGCTGGAAGAAATTATGATATCAAGAATACTACTACTTTGGGAAGAAGTACTGCATCCAGCATTTTGGTGTCAATTCTAGTTAACTTACTGTAATTCAGGAGTCCTCTCCATACTCCCTCTCCAGAACTGTGAGAGAACTGTGTTCCTCTCAGTATCTTATAAAAATAACTTGTGAAAAGCAGAAGTTACTGTAAATCTTGAGTGATAATATTCTTGAAAGGCTTATTACTGTCAAGGGAATCTACAAAAGTTTGGGAGCTCTAAATATGTTATTTTTAGCAAATTCACTCTACTACACACTCTCTTCCAATACCTAGGAGAACTGTATAATTATACATCAGGTAAGTAAAATACATTGACATTTGATTATGAATGAATGTCAAATTACTGTGCTGCAAAACACAAAAATTGAGTGAGCTGCATCTGAAAAAGCTAAAAAGATCTGGAAAATAGAATTATGTGAAGACAATAGATGGTGTTTAATTCCACCTTTTGCACTGTCATTGTTTGAGTAGCAGTTACATGGCAGATAACATGTGTAATGTAGCAAGAACAATGAAGAAAGCAATTACACACTGTTTTACTGGTGTCCTAGCTGAAATACGTAATTTATATTTGCTGGTCCAAATTTATACAACAAAATGTATAGTACTGTTGTGATTTAAGCCCAGCCTACTGCTGAACCCATGACAAGTAGCATGAAACAAAGAATACCTTGTGATGTGCAGCTGCTTCTTATTCCTCTTTGAATAAGAGAATGACAGCTGTACACAAATTCTGTCAATAAAGTACCAACCATCAGACACCCTTCATAAAATCAGACTAATTTGATTCCCTTGACCTACAGAGAAAAATCCCACCAACTTCAGTGAGAATTTCACATGTCAAATCAAGGCAATATTGGTATAGATTTTGTAGGAAATGATACACAATACCAAGTACAGGGAGAAAGAAAGTCCTTTGAAGAATACCGGACTGAAATAGGACCACATAGACAGTCATAGGAGTGGTATGTTGAAGCAAGCATATTTGTATGTAGTGGTGTATAGCTGATGCTGAGCTTTTGCATGGCGCCTCCAGCACCTGCTTGATACTGAATTTCACTTCCACTCAACTGTGACTCTGTAATTAAAAAGAAAATAAAAAAGAATAAAAAAAAACACCTCAGCATCAACAGGAGATAGTTTTCTCAGCAATCTTAATGATAGAAAAGGATGCGATTTCTGTTGGTTGCAGTTGTAGGAACTTGGGTTCTAAAGGTGATCTCTGTATTTCTATTTTTATGTTGTATTTTTTAAAGCTACAGGAGAAAATATACTGAGAACTGTGTGAATTTCTATGTTTAAGTAAGTTGCTGTAGGAGGGGACAAGTTTTAATTAGTAAGTTGTAACTTAATTTCTGTACTTGCTAAGACAAAGCCTTTGGGCAATTTTATGCTAAGAAAGGATTTGATAAGTGGACATCGAATGCATGAGTCAACTGTATATGTCTATGCAAAACCAAAAATATTTAATATAATTATTTGCTGTTGCTACCAGTTTTTGGCTGTGCTTTGGGTTTGATTTTTTTTTTTTTTTTAATTGCCCTTGAAATCATATTGTTTTTATCTGGGGCATAAATTACACAAGTTTGGAACACCAAGGGTTAAGTTGTGGATGCTTTCTGAAAAAAAAAAAGAGCCAGTGTTTGCAAAGGGATTCAGATCTGTTCTCTTTTCATTTGCAAAATGTTTTCATGCTTAAGAACTTGAGTGAAAGCAGTGACAAATTCTTAATTTGAGCACACAGATGCTGTTTATGTATGATATTTTCTTTCTGTCCACAAAAGTCATCAAATGCAAAAAAAATTTGCATGCAGGCTTTTTCATATGTGCCTGTATAAAGTTATGCGTATGCAAAGTGAGTGCTAGCGAATAAACCTGTGGATTGCTCTCAAACCCAGTAAATGTAAAATTTCCACTTATAAAAGTTCCGATGGCTTTTACCAGAAAAAAGCTTTAAGCTGAATCATATAGTCCCTGTGAAGAAAGAAATGTCTAGCAGAAATATCATTTAACCTTTTAGAGGGGAAACTATATAATTATTTCCAGTTTAAAAGCTAAAGGGCTACATCTCAGCTGAGCGCCAGGAGGTCAGCCCCGGCAGAGATGGTGTTTACCCCAAATTCACTGCTAGACATATTCAATAATAAAGAACCCCTAAAAGGTTCAGTGCATAGTCCCCATGCTCTGGGCCATTTGAGAGCGGGACACGTTTTGGCCGACTGTTGATTTACCATCGCGTGGGGCTACCTCTGCATGAAGCTGCAGTAATGTGGTAGTGAATCAGGCTCAAAATGCTTAACGCTAATAAAGCTGTCATGTACTCTCTGCAGGTGACATAAAATCTTAGAAGGCTCCTGGCCAATCGCAGGTATCTTGTTCAAAAGCTTGGTTTCCCAGACACACACCACCTCATCGTCTGTCTGCCTGCCTGCCCGCACTGCAGGCACTGTGCTGCTACTGCCTGCCACACTTTTCTCCCCCAGTGCTCATTATTCAAGTTTATGATATAGGCAGGATTTATTGCCAAAAGAGGGAGGGATTTCAACCAGGTTTTATTAACTGGGAAAAGCTGGAGGCAGTGTTCCGTTACATATTATTACATAAGGTGATGCAGGGGTCTAATATCTGTCACAATCAAAGGCTAATGCAAATTCAGTGGGCACTGTAATATCAGCATGAATAATCAATGTTAAATTAAGTTGTATTATCAAGGTAGTATCCATAAAGAAATGAGGAGTTCTGAAAAGTCACAGTCATTTTAATTAAAGCAGCATTGGAGCTAGGGAGGAAGGCTTGTAGCTATAAAGAAACTACAGTAAAATTCTACTCATTTTTTTCTGGAAAATGCACTGTTAATTACACTGACATATGCTGAAATGAGGCTGTATAGTTGCTTCCCTTGATGAAATGAGTTCTGTGTTTCTTATGAGACCAGATTTGAAATAAACTATATAAATAAAGCAGTAAAAACTCCTTTAGTACTTCCTGTCTCCCCTCCCTCATATGTTTCTCTTGTAGCAATTTTCAATCTACAAATTAATTAAAAGTACAGCAGGCACAGTATATCTTTGAAAGTTGTCTCTCTCCCACACCCTGCATTTGTTAAGAACATAAAGGTTGTGGAAATGAGCAACAGTATTTAATATAAAATTGTTTGTTTGAAAGTGTGTGTATGGAGATTACTACACACCAGAGAGGGCAATGGTGCCCTGTGTAGTGTTACACACCACCATAATTAAATCTTCAGGCCCTGGGGTATGACTTTTTTTAAATATAGGTTTTATATATTACAACCTATATACACACATACATCCATACATATATAGATTACTTTATTTCTTAGCTGGTCACACGCTCTGGCCCCCTTCCTTTTGTATTTTCAATATCACTATAGCATGTCATGCATTATGGAATATCTCAGATCATCCTTAGCATGCATAATATGTTATCTAGGCTAAATTAGAAAACGGGAAGCAACAGAGGGCACCTGGTGCTTGCCATTTACTATAATCTCTTAATAATCTGTTTTATCTAGTCTGTTCTTGAATTCTAGTAGCAATGATGATTCAGCTATTTCTCCCCTGACAAATTATTCCATTCTCTAACCTTTTGGACATTTCTGCCTAATGTGTAGTTTTAATATTTAAGTTTTTCATTTCAGACCATTATTTCAGCTGTAATGGTAAATGTGAAAGCCATCTTCTGTCAATTAGCAACCATCTGGGAGAGATGAAATGCAGAAAGTGCTGTACAATAGTGAATGATGAAGGGGTATAAACCCAGCAAACAAACAAGAAGTTCTTTTTGCAAGTGCTTTCCGGCACGGAAACTTTTTAAAAAACTGTTTCTTTTCTCCATCAGTAATATGTGGAATTAATAATTTTCAGTCCTAGGTCTGTCAAAAACATTAGTCAGTTTCATGTCTTTTGGGTTATTCCAAAAAGTAACAAAGATGATAAACATTTGGAATTGTAGAAATGGTTGCCTTCTGGGGTTTTTGAGACTCTCAGTGGCTATGCTCCAGATTTTCTCCAGAATACAAACTATTTAAAACATTGCCATTAAAAAACCCCAACAAACCAACCAACCAAAAGAAAACAAGCAAAAAACTCCAAACCTATTATTGTGTGACCAAAAAGTTCAGGAGACTCAAGCATTAGGAATTCGCTATAATGTAAAAAGGTTCGTGATTGAGAAAGCTGCTGGCAGGTCCTGAATTGTACTTCAAGTCTAGCCAAGCTTCAGCATATAATCTCAAGATTTAGAAAAACTCTGTTACACTGCAGGTAAAGGTTATTCCTTATTCTCCTGACCAGTTGATATAGGACACTTTGGGTTTATCAGCTTTTTGTCTTATGTATAATTCTCAGAGAACCTAACTAATGACAAAAAGCAAGCACTGCAAATCATTACAGCAGTGGCAACTTTGCCCATCACATGAGAAGAGAAGCAAATGCTGGCAAGTTGCTATCATTATTAACTTCATGGGGGAAGTAGTTTGCTCCTTTCTATAGGGACGGAGCAGAGTTTCAGATATGATGGTCAGAGAAGGCTGTTGCAGTGCCCTATGCTGAGTCTTCACAGAATAGCTGGGAAGTCCTATACCCAGCCCCCTTCTTTCCATTGAGGAGTAATGATACACAAGATACCTCATGTAACAGCATAACTAGTGTCTAGCCTTTACCTGACTGTAAAGACGAGTGATTTCACATATGACATATGCCGCCAGGAAAAGCCTAGTCCTAAAATGAGCTAAAAATTTAGCCCTCCATGTATGAAGGTAGAATTCACTGATTACATTTGTACCCTGCACTTCACCCCAAACCCTACAAAAGAAAACACTAGAAGAGCAGACACATCAAAGCAACACAGTGTTATTCAGCCCCTGAACAGACAGAATAATAATAAAAAAGAAGAAACTTCCAACTAGCAAGAACTTTGTTTTTCAGTACAGAAGTATCGTAATACATTTCAGCTGTAAGGAAATCCTCCTCCAATTTCATGGCACAGTAGTGTCCATAACAAAAAATAAATGTATGTTACCAGCATACCAGCATAGAATAAATAGCTGCTGATTTAATGTTACACTGAGGAGGGAGTTCAGTAGATAGGTCTGTCCTGAATTCTGGCTTTTTTGCCTTCAATGTTGCTTTATCCTTTTTTTTCTTTAGTATCTTTACACACACACAAAAGCTACAATAATATTGAGCAGTCAAAATCTGGCCATGGTGCCACAGTTGTGACCCATTACTTTAGTAGAAGATATTATGGTTGTTTTGTTTTTTTAAATGCATCTTTTATCTTATTTTTAATTTAACACATAAAAAGATAAAGGAAATGTTTTATATATGTAAAATAATATGCACCTTTGAGGCGGTTAAATTCTTTCATGTCAGTATATACCAGTAATGTCTCTTAATCTGTGTGTTGCTGACATAATAGACCATAAAGGATTTTGGAATGCAATCAGATGAGTCACAAATTCAAATGCACTCAGAGGATTTATCAGCGCAGTGGACCTTGACATTTCATTTGATGAATATAGCTCACTTTGCATGACCCACTCTTGTAACCATGTCTTATCTTGGGCAAAGAATAGTTCCACCTACAAGTACTGTTACTGCTTATTTGCATATATGAATAAGAATTCAAATAATTTACAATTATTTAAATTTATTATTGTAGTTCATTTATATTCAACTCCATTTCCACTTGAAAATATAATTCATTAGACTTCAGTTGCTGTAGATGCATTGACAATACTGTTGCGTTGTGGTTTTCTTGCCAGATGTGACTTTCTATCTAAACTAATGCTTTAGGCAACCTAAGAAATGCTGCATCTCTAAATGAGCATTTTTCTTATACTGCTAAAGAAATCAAACTTGTTTTCTAGTGAAATGGACTAAATCCCTATTTCAGAAATCAGTAAGAACTCTATTCTTTTTAGGGCTGCTTCTTTCCTCAGATAGTAATTTCCAATATCTTCAGGGAATTCACTTGCTTGCATGCTGTTGAAAGTAGAGATTTACATGGATTAAAGGGAATTCTTTAAAAGTGTTGTTAAAAAAAAAATTAAAAAAGAATATTGTCACAGAGCAGTTTTGGAAGAGTATCCTTAATAGACAGATAGTATTACCAACCACTTGTTAGTTAGGACCACTGAAGGTAGCCTTTCCTCAGTAATTGCTACTTGCAAATAATTGCTTTCTGCAGAGGTTCATAGATTCAATACACTTCTTCCTTGAGGTACTGCTAGGAAAAGCTCTTTCCCAGGGGGAACCTGCAGTAGCACAAAGTTAAAGATATTAAAACCCCCACCAAACAACACAAATACAAAAACACATTAGCTAAATTGCATGGTGTTCCTGTAAGACAATAAACAAATACAGCCTCTTTGTACCAACTTAGAGGTGACTGAAATGAGTTGCTCATACTTACCCTCAACTGCACTGCTGGGATGAACAGAAAGCATTCATCTCATGCACAGTTTTACCTAGCAGTCATCATCTTATTTTTTATCTCTTGCCCTGCCCTGACTCTATCATTCAACAACTCAAGAAGAAATTGTAAACCTACCCACAAATGTTAAAAAGATTTTTTTATTTTCGTCTTATATGGGCAATTATGGGTTTGTTCCTTAGAAAGCTAACATATTTCATTTCTATTTTCCTAGATTGCTTTTTGTCTTTGAACCTTGTTTAGTAAGAAGGATTTAATCTTATTTAATGAGTTTCCCTTTCAACAACTCTTTGTTGGATTTTATTTTATAATCTCATGCATACTCCCAATATCTCAGCTTCTGTCAAAATAAGTGTAATTTATGGTGCCAGCTGCAAAGATAAAACCTACTGGTTTTAATGGAAGAATTGTCACCTTTTCAACAGGTATGAGTCTACTGCTAGAGACTAGTCTCCTTTTATTTAAACGAGGCCCTGTTTTCATAGTGACAGTTGTTTTATCTTTTTCTCTATCATGGTGTTACTTCTGCCAAAGTAAGGGCTCCCTTAGCCTTAGCTGGATTAGATTAAGTTTACCAAATTTTGCCTTTGCAGTATTTTAGCTGAAGAGTATGTTACTCAGTACAGCATTTACCTCAGCTGTTTTAAAGTTGGAGTTCACCAATGCACATACAGGTGCCTACAGTGTAGGTGTCAGTACCTGAGACATCTAAGACAGGTCAGGGAAACTGTGTTTCTCGTCCCTGCAGCCTCCCTGCAAGACACTGCTGACATGATAAAAAATTATGGTTCTCAAAACTGAGATACTACAGCAATTATACTACTGGTCTGGTAGTTCTTGTGATTATCATCCCTTGACGCTCTCTGAAGCTTCAAAAACTATTACCCTGCATGAGTACCCTCTGCCTGTTACCTCTCTCCTTAATTCTGCTAAATCCTGCTTATGTCTTCCCACTGCAGTTCTAGCAGCTTCTCTCTTCCAGTGAGGAGGTTGACCATCCTTTCTGCTGTGTTTTCTTCTGCAAATGTACCTTACTTTTAGGGTAAATCATCCAGATAGCAGGAAGCCAAGAAGAGGAAACCCTGACTTACTCAGCATGCAGGGTTAAAATGTTCCTTAGCTCTTTCACTCTGCTTGTTTTATCCTTATCAGAGCAGACTGCTATGAAGAGGGACACAGTCACATCTGAAATGACAGATTTATGTCTATAATACTTAACAGAGAGTGTCAGGGTTCAAACCTGGGCCTTGAACCCATATGGCATATATAGAGGGTGTCCATCACCTCAGCCTACAGCAAGACCCTCTTATGAAAGCTCTGCTTCAACAGAGCTGTTTGAAATGTCCAAAGAAAGGGCCAGGGAAAAGACCTGACCCTTGAACAGTGCCCAAGATTCAAGCTTACCAGCTAGCTCTCATGATGTCCTGGGTTCAGCAGTAGCAGTCATTTTTCTCCTTCTTTGTAGCTGGTGCACTCTGTGGTTTTGACTTTCAGCCTAGAAACAACGCTGATAACGCCAGTGTTTTTAGGTGCTGCTCAGTAGTGTTTACTCTGACCAAGGGCTTTCTGAGTCTCATGTTCTGCCAGGAAGGAGGGGAAGCTGGGAGGAAGCAGAGACAGGATTCATGACCCAAACTGACCAAAGCGTTATTCCATACCACAGCACATCATACTCAGTAGATAAAGGGGGGCAGTTACCCAGAAGTGCTAGATCACTGCTCAGGTCAGTCTGGGCATCAGTCGGCAGGTGGTGAGCGGTTGTAATCTCTTCCCTTGTTACTTCCCTTATCATCATTATTATTGGTGGTAGCAGCAGTGGTTTGTTATACCTTAGTTACTGGGCTGTTCTTATCTCAACCCATGGGGATTACATTCTTTCTATTCTCCTTCCCATCCCTCCAGGAGCAGCAGGGAGGAAATGGGGAGGAGTGAGTGAACGGCTGCATGGTTTCTGAGTGACAGGCTCAGCTTAAACCATGACACCTGATCTACCCATAGACTGCCAAACCATGGTCCTATGTTGCAAAATGTGCATCCAAAAGCCATAAAGCTGTGTTTGAGGTCAGACTGGGTCTGAAACCAGTTTTTTCAATGCATGCAGTATATACATGCTATGCATGGATGTATGCAACATTAAGCACATCCTGGATTAATAAATTCTCACAGGAACAGCAAAGAACTGCTTCTGGTTTTGTAGCCATACTCAGTTGACTGCTGAAGATCTAGGCAATAGGAGAGGTTATCTTCCCTCTGCCAGAGCTAAAATTCCCCCAGAGAACCTTCCAGCAGCATGAAAACAGCAGCAGTAGATCTGTTCAGGAACCTTCAACTACAAACACGTTCAGAAAAGCTCTTGTTCCTCTAATAATAGATCCCCATTTTGCTGTGAAGGGGTTTCAGTGCTGCCAGAATATAAGGAACTAGTGCACCTGTGGTTATCCCAGTCCAGAAACACTGACTTCTTACTAGTACTATTTCTTGCATGTGCAATAGTGTGTCTTGCCCCCTGGCTTGTTTCTGAAGGTGGCTAATTACTCCATTATGTTTGCAGTGTGGATACTTCAGAAAAACAGCCCACAGCTGTACCTGTTTCAATAATAATCTCATTCACTTATCTTTGTGTAATTTCATGTTGTTGTTTTGTTGGGGTGGTTTTTAATTATTCAATTCCAAATTTCCTCAGGCCTTATAACTGTTGAAGATTCTCAGACTTTTAAACTGTGATTCACCATAGATCAGTACAAAATACAAAGTGATAACACATTTAACTTCAGGGGTCTATCATGATCCATAAACCACACTGATAAATGTGAAAAAGAGTGCATGAAAGCATTAAGAGGTTCAAATGCTTTTAAATAAAACGTTAGATAAAAAAACAAACAAACAAACAAACAAACAAAAAAGCAACAAAACACAAAATTAACTGAGAAAGGGAAAAACTTGATTGGCAGTTGACAATGTAGAGAAGCAGAAGCATCAGCGTAATCTTCCTGCAATAGTTTAGCAGCTGACTTTTGGATAACTCATCTACTATGCAATGAACTAGAAGTTCAGTTATATGGATTGAGATTCATCTCACCTGCCTTCAGGTGTCAAAGTCTGAGATAGTTATCCTAGATTGGCTTCAAAAAGAGCAAACATTCTTTCACTACATTTCATTACATTCTCAAATGAACTGAATTACCGTTTGGTTGCTTGAAAAGAAAAAAAAAATCTTATTGGAGGAAAAGAGCAACAGATAGTGTTTTTCCTAATGGCTGGACTGCGAAATAAATCTGTAGCCAGAGCATCAAAATCTCAACAATTGTGGTAGGAGAAAGTGACTGATCCCAGGAACTAGGGGAAAATTACTAATAAAGATCATCACGGGAAACACAAAAATGGAAATATTTTAAGAAAAGTGACATTCCAAATATAGGATGAATGGAAGATTTTGAGAAAATGTGGTTTACACTTTTAAAGCTGCTCAGAGAAGTGGTCATTCAAACCCTATTAGCAGATAGGAAATGTACTGCTGATAGCACCTTGGGGCAGAGATTGGTTTGACAGTACACTGATATCACTGATTTGTCCTTTTTTTATGTGCATGATTTCATTAGTTGTGATTTTCTTTTAAAAAAAGCTGTTTTTGAGCAGTGGGAAGAAATAAAGAAATACTGTTTTTTTGTTCTGTCTTTTCTGGGCTCAAGTGGAAGACCACAGGAGAAAGACAATACTATGACACCCCTAACAGTACATTAAGGTGCTACTCTAGTGACACTATTTTAATTTGCATTCAAATGTAACCTCTCTTTAGTTATTCATAGTCCTTTTGAAGGTTTTTAGTATGCTTACTTTAAGGAAAAGATAGAAGTGGATTCATTTCAAAGTTCTAGCCAAAGCCTGTCACAAACTGGCTCTGCTGATTTCAACCTGTAATCTGTCTGGGTCAGATAAATGCTGCCCTTCTAGCCCCCCCAACATTTCTGAAGCCCGAGTGTCATGTTGGAAACAGACAATTCTGCAAATTTTTTTGTTTTTTTTTTTAAATACTCTCCACTACTATGTGGAAATAAGCACTAGAAACTATGTACTCCTGAAAGGGAGAGAGATACAGATACTAATTTTAAAGATTTATGCTTGATACTACAGCTACTTCTTTGTGCTTAAGTACCTTCAGGAGAACAGCAAAGTAGAACCTCAAGAATAATTTCTCCTGCTCTACAACAGTGTCATCAGTGTCATATGTATATAAATTCCAGAATGGAACTTTTCAAACTACACAGTACTGGGAGTTCATTTGATTTATTTACAATTACCCTCTGTATGCTCCTAAATCTCTTCCTTTATGACTTAGTAGAGAAGCTTTCTTGTTTATATTTGTACTGAGTATTATCTTGGTCTTCATTAAATCTCATCTCACTAAATTACTGCAGCCAAACTACTAGATCATATAGATGCATCTTCATTTGCTTGTGCTTAAATATCCCACTTGCCAGAGGGTTAGGGTTGGAATGTTTTAGGACATAGCCAGTTCTGGATGTGTTCATTAATTCAGGACTGAGCCTTGCAAGACCACACTTTTGCTGGGCCTTAGGCTCCTCAAAAAAGTATATCTATCTTCCAAAATCAGAAGCACCATAAGAAAACTTTAAGGCATACTATAATTTTAGGTAATATGCATATACAGTATTGAAATTTTCAGTATTTTGCATAAGTCACTGTGTCTTCAGGTGCCTGGAGACACTGGTTTCTTTTCCATATAAGCCAGTATTTTTTTCACCAGAGTTAAATGTAAACCTGCTGCTAGTGTACTATGTATATTGGGTGAGATAGTAATATAGGTATCTTGCTTCTGATAGGAGGGGACATATTTTATATGGTCAGTAGAGATTTACATACATAACCTAGAGCAAAACCAGTACAGATACTGGTCTAAGAAGAAGCTGTCTTCTTGCTTGTTCTGTGGTATGTCCCTACTGTGAAATGGGAAGAGACATTTTGACTGCAAAGAACCAGGCTGATAAGCCCACGGTGTGCACCATGTGATGTGCATTGCAAAATTCATGTCCAGCTTCAGCCTTGACCTGCTAATACTAAGGTTTAAGAAACGTGACATATGACATCAAGGTGCAGTTTGCCAGTGTTAACATAGCATGATTCCTTTCGACAGATTACTTTTTTTTTCTGGCTGCAGTGCCACATGTCATGCTAGTGGGTCTCATGCCCAGCTTGGTGCTACTCTATACACAACAACTACCAAAAATCTCTGCTAGATCATCATTTGCTTCTTTTAAGACACATGGCATATGTTACTTGAGTCTAAGACTTATCTTCATAATATGTGCAAGTTCTAAATTTTTGTCTCTGGCGCCTGTTTGAATAGCACCTACTACTGAACAACTGCATTTTTCTTCTGTGACTGGTAAACTATGATTTTCTTTTTCTTTTTTGGCAGTGCTCATGCATCCACTGTGGATCAACATGAGTACAGAAGGTCAGTGAAATAATTTAGCAAATGTAATTGCAACACCCTGAATTAAATATTTTATTCATAATCTCTGTAGTGCTATAAACCCATGAAATTTTTCTGCCAATACATTAAATTTCTGCACATACACATCTATATACCCACATATGCTGAGTAATTGCAGTGCAAAAATATGAACTAAATTTATATTTCATATAGCTATATGCTCTTTGAAAGTTTTTTTTAAGTTTTATTGTGGGTGGGTTTTTTTGAGGTTTTTTTTTGTTTAATCAAGTTTTTACTTGGCATTTTCTCATCTCTCAAACTTTTTTGTCTCTTTCGGAAGCCCAAGATTAATTAGTTGATTTTCTGTTACTTCTCTTCTAATTCCATCTACAGTTCAGAAGCATGTAAAACCACAAAGCAAGATAATAACCAATAAATGGAATAATTAATTCAATGCACTGAAACTAATTTTAATTTATATTTCTCAAAGACTCTCACTAGGGAACAGAGAACCTAAAGTTCTAGGGACTGAAGTGTTCCAGTTCTAGTTGCTTTGAATCTGTTGTGGATTAAAACTGTTCCTGTAAAATTGGAACTTGCAACAGCTGGAATCAGAGGGGAGATTAATAACCAAAAGCATTTAAAAATTATCAAGAAGGAGGAAAAAATCTGAAAATTATTTCAATCATAACCTTTCTTTTTTAATCAAACCTATTTTGTCTACTCCACAAAGGCACACTGAACAAAACTAGATATCTAATTTGGCTGAACAGGAGAAATCAGAAGCTGGACTATCCTATGCATAATTTCTTTCAAACAGAGTAAGCATTTTGGATGGGTAGTAACATAAATATTGACTTTTCAGCAGAGATAACAGGGAAATATTAAAGAACATGTATTTGTAGTTTGCTATTTTTGAAAAACATCAGAGACATTTTAGTTCTGTTAAATGTGATGGATTCACAGAATGGTGAGAGTGGAAGGCACCTTTGGAGAACATCTAGTTCAGCACTCTACTCAAAGCAGGGTCAGCTAGAGCAAGTTGCCAGAATCGTAATCAGACAGACTTTGAATGTGTCCAAGCTTGGAGACTTTCAAATTAAAGCCATTGCCCCTTGTCCTGTCACTACATGCCCTTATGAAAAGTGCTTCTCCAGCATTCTTGTTGGCCTCCTTTAGGTACTGGAGACATTGAAAAGTATTAGACACAATACCCACCCCTAGGGTTTACCATAAGAGACAAGCCTTAATCTCTAGTTGCAGATATGCAGGTGGAACAGGAATCATCCTTCTGGTGACAGAAATCATGAGCTTCCAATCTTTGCCATCCTGGGAATCTTTTTTTTCCTAACTCAATAGGCATAGGGTCTGCATGCCCCTCCTTCAGTGGAGCTAAGGCTCAAACTCTCATGACCCTCAGGGTGTCAGAGAAGACCCAGTCAATTCCTTTCTCATCATCCCTGATACTGTACAGCCTACTAACCACTTCCCACAGCTCCTTTACTTAGTGACACAGACCCTCACCAATGTTCATGTCCTGCAGGTGAGGAGTCCATCACCCCTGTTTGTGAAATAAATGGGAAGCACCAGGTATCCCTGCTTCACTGGGCCTGCAGAGCTGCATCTGGCTTCAGGAGCATCAAGTGGGTTAGGTCTCTGCTTTGTGAGGGTAGTGGCTCCAGTGGGTGCCAAGGACAGCTACTGTGCATATCAGCACAGTTGCTGTGCATGTGTATGCTGTGCTCTGCAGTTTCTGGTCTACTGCGGTATACCCTGCTGCCAGAGCTAGCTAGAAGTCACATCCTCCATGGTTTTCCCTTTCAAGTAGCAGCAGGCTTGCTGAAGTTCCTTGGAATTCCCTTGATCCCAGAAGACCTGTATTTGCGTTTGGGACTCAACTATGTGTCCCAAACCCTTGCTGCTGAGTCCAGAGCCCCGTCCTGAGTGTTGTCCTGCTGTTTCTGCCTGCCCTCTGCTCTCAGTCATGGTTAAACAAAACCTTCCTTGGAAAATCAGTCAGTTGAGTAAGAAGACTGATTTGCTTCTTAAGCTGTAAGGAATTAGAACCAAAGAAATAAGCATTTTAGGACCAAAGAAATAATCAGATTTCTGGCAAACCTGACTGAAAATTGTATTTTCTGATAACCTAATTTTCTCCCATCTTTAGTGTACATTTTGCTTCCTAGCCCCCCAAACTCCAACAACTATTAAGCAGGCTTAATATTTAGGCTTAGTTTAATAATTCAGTTTTCTCCCTGAAACCTGACTTCATATAAATTCTTTTTTCCCCTTGCTAATCTGCTTAAGAAAAAAAAAAAAAAAATCTATTGTAACACTAATACTTTCTTAAAAATAAGGAATAAATGCTGTCTTTTCCACCCTTTCTTGTAATGCACATTTATATCCATGTCATAACACTGGTGCTTTGAGATGATTGGAAAGAAAAACATCTGGATTCTACTTTTTGTCTGGTGCTTAATTTCATGAAATGGATTTCAATATATACATCCCTTAAGCAGAAAGCAAACCAATAAGCACTCTGTAAAGAGCTCCATTTACATGCCAGCAAAGGAATATCTTTAATGACTGGAATCACTAAAACTTCCATTAATGTTGTCTGGTCCAATATCCAATTAAATCATTACAAACATTACGAATGCCATGGCAGTGACAGCAAACAAAGCAAATAAAAAGCCTAAAATTAGGCATCATACGTAATAAACAACTGTGAGAAAAAGTGCTACAATACAAAACTTCATAGTGATTATTCCATTACATGTAGCAAAGTAACTTGTAGAGAATAAAACTAACACTCAGTGTTGATATTTCAAGCACAGTGTGCTTTTAAAATACTATCAAACAGTGGCAAGCTACACCAGAAAACACAGCCTCATGTAATAGCTTTATGCAAAATACAGACACTTACCAAGTCTTAAATTCTGCAACAAAGTACGATAATGTGTTCCTAGGCTTCATATTGTGCTGTAAAATGCAACAAAGAAAACCCTAATAAACAAGCAAAGAAAATTCCTCGTTTGCCTTCTAGGTACTTCTGAGGCACCTTTTATTGCTTTTAAAATAATACTATTCCATGTGCTTCCTTTTCTGGTTAAGGTTTTCATTGTTCATGTGGGTCATTTATGTTTGTTTTTTGTTGACGAGAACACCCTGCCAAATCAAGTTTTTTCTATTTGTCTCTTCAACAATACCAACATATTTTCAGCTCCCCTTGACACAGAAACTGAGTTTGTATACGTAGGAGTTTGTATTTGTTGGAGTTAAAAAGTAAAATGAAGCAGGCTATTCTCTGGAAGAAAAACAGTGTGGATCTGGGTCTAAGAAAAAAAAAAAGGTGGGTAAAGAGTGAGCACTTCACCTCAAAATGAGTAATTGTCTTATGCTCTGCAGAACTGTAAAGGATTCTTTTGATGATAACTTCACTGTTCCTTTTGCTGATGAGTTAACATAGTGGAGTGCTTTCTGCAGACACTGAATTTGCCTTCATGTCTGTTATTCATTTCTTTTAGAATAAAAAAAGAAAAACAAAAAAAAAAAGAAAGATGCTATAATACAAAGAGCTCTTTCCTTCACCACCTGTATTCATTTACATATGGTATACATTGGTTGCGCAACATGTATTATTTTGCAAGTGCAGTATTCTCACCTTTTAGTCAGGTCTGCATTTTATGACCCACAAAGCTGTAAGTCTAGGGCTTAGAAAAAGTACAAGTGTTACTGGAATCACATTATCATGTTTAAAGGCATTTAATGCTCTGTGTGAACTGTCAGGTCAACTACTGTTGAATTGTTCAACATATGAAATGCATACAGTCGTACTGAAATGTTAATACTCGATACAAAGTAATAACACTCTAGTTAAATTATAGTAAATTATACTTTAGTAAAACAAACATCAAAAAAACTTTAGAAAGACTATATAACCATATACCTATATTTTTCAAACAGCTTTTTTGTTTTCAGCACATTGAGCATTTTTTGCTACAGTGCACCTTGATGTCTACAAAGTTTCAGGATGATCAATGAGTGTATCTTGCTATTGTGCAAAGATTTGACATAGCTTTTTCCACTACCTTGCACCTTTCAGCACCAGTTATCTGCATTTTTGCAAGGCAGCGGTAAAAAATTTTAAAATGATACTATTACATCTGAAAGGATTGAAAAAATTAGAGCACATCTATGAAGGAGAAGAGCAGAATTCGGATCATCTAGAGCAAGAGCAAAAATGCATTGCCTTCTGATACCAAATTTATAGGATAACTTAGGTTACCTATTGTTTTCGTGTTCTTGGAAAAAATAATTTAGTGTATGCAAACTGTCAAAGGGACATCATATAAATCCATTTAACTTGGTTGTAATTTTCTAAGTTTCTTCACTAACAAACTAATTATTTTATTATGCCTGCCTTGCTTTAGTAAGAAAAAAAAAGAAAAACAAACTAAAAACCAACACACAGAAAAAAAATCACAAAATCCCAAAACCAAAAACCAACCAACCAAAAAAAATGAGCAAACCAAAAATATGCTAAAAAGCTATTAAAGAAACTTTTTCAAGCTCTAATTTTGCAACACCTTTCTTCTTTCTGATTTATTCTTATGTACATTTTTAGCTGTTGACTCTTCAATTCAGGCTATTAAAGATGTTTTAAAGAATTTGCCTTGCCATAATGCTCATGATAGAGCCAATTTCTTGCCACAGAGTGTTCAGCATTCTGCACAGTGGCTATCAGAACAAAGCAAAGCATAACCAGTCTTGGAGCTACTGTCTAAAATCTGGCACCATGTTCAAAGATTGATCTGTATAATGCATCCTGTCCTTAAGCACAACTCTGAATGTCATTCCTATTAATCCAAAAGTCCTTTCAAAGACCAACCTAGCTTAATTCTATGGTTTGCTGATTTTATAACAAAACTCTTTATACCCAAAACACGTATGGGAACACAACATTATGCTATCTGCTGTAATCCACTGTTACCTCAAAGGGATATGTAGAGAGATATGTCAATAGGTCAATTACCTTTAATTAAATGAATATCATCTCTTTAGTCTCATATCTTTGCCAAAATATAAAAAGAAGTGTTGCAAGTTGGTTAGCCAACCCTTCATCTATTGGCTGATTGCTGACAGCTCACTGGTACAGGAATCAAGAGCCAGATTTTCATTTGCTAACATACTGGGAAAATTATTTCTGGCACCAAAATACACCTGCATGTTAGAAGGAAATGCTTTTATACATTTCCACAACCAGTTCAATGAGACCAACAGCACTAGTCTGATTGTCATTGTACGCATGTCACTTTATTGATATGGTAGTAAAATATATTTGATTTTTCTAAATAAATCTTAAGGGACAAAACCAAGAACAGGAAAATGATACATTTTGAAAGTCAGTAGCTAGCATATAAAAAAGACAGCTTAAAAGCCGAAAGTCACTGCTGAAAGGAAGAAATAAAGACTTTTATATGTATCTCCCTAGTCTAGGGAGGTCCCTGAATCCTAAGAGTGACTAGGCTGAAGACGCATGTTTTAGCATTTCTCTACAGAGTACTTCGTTCAAGACTTTTCTCCTTTCTTTGGAGTGCAAAATTCCTCTTACATCTTTGTACAACCACCAGGAAGTGCATATGACTGCAGATATATGATTTCTACCATAGGACCAAGCAGATAGAATTTAGGCACTCTGGTGTCTTTGGGGCAGATTTAAATGATTTGTGTACTTCAGTGAGAACTTATGGGTAGAATTCAGACCTAATGATATTACCTCTGTAACCTTAGGCACTCATTAAGATACCTAAGAAATACTACCTTCAGTTCCTTCTGAGGAATTATCAAATAATTTGTTTCATTAAAATTTGTATCATCATGCTGTCTTTCTTCATAGAATACTGAGTTTACAGCAAGGAGTTCTTGACTTCTGTGCCTCAATTAGATTGAGTGAATTTTCTGTAGATGTCCATGGACAAAATATCAGCTAAATTATTTTAAACATATAACTGCCACTACAGTACAACAGTAATCTACCTTCCTTTTATAGCTTGCTTGGAATGTATCGTATCTGTGTATCAAGCTGCCTGTCTCTTGCTTCAGTAGAGGTTAGTGGTCAACAGCTCAAAGTCCAGATGGAATGGTATACCTCAGAGGCAGTATTTTTTATTATCTTTATCAATGACATAGTGGGATCAAATGCACCCATAGCAGATTTACAGATGACACCAAGTTAAGTGGTGCGATTGACACATCTGAGGGATGGGGTGTCATCCAGAGGGGCCTGGACAAGCATGAGAACTAGACCTGTGTGAACCTCACAAGGTTCAACAAAATCATGTACAATGTCCTGCAAGGTCTTGGGTAGGGACAACCCCCAGTATCAATACAGGATGGGGAGTGAAAGGATTGAGAACGTCCTGTGGAGAAGGACTTGGGGGTACTGGTGGATGAAAATCTGTACATGAGCCGTCAGCGTGTGCTCACAGCCCAGAAAACCGGTTGTATTCTGGGCTGCTTTAAAAGAAGTGTGACCAGCAGGTTGAAGGAGCTGATCCTGCCCCTCTACCCTGCTCTCATGAGACCTCATTTGGGGTACTGTTTCCAGCTCTGGAGTCCTCAGCACAGAAAAAGCATGGACCTGTTGGAGTAGATCCAGAGGCAGACCATAGAAATGATCAGAGGGCTGGAGCACTTATACTGTGCTATACTGAAGAAAGGCTGAGAGAGTTGGGGCTCAGCCTAGAGAAAAGAAGGTTCCAGAGAGACCTCATTGTATTCTTTCAGTACTTAAAGGGAGCTCTCCAGAAAGATGGGGATAAACTTTTTAGTAGGGTTGTTTGTGATGGAACAAGGGCCAATGGTTTTTAACTGACAGAGGGTAGATTTAAACTAGATATTAGGGAGATATTTTTTCCAATGAGGGAGGTGAAACACTGGAACAGGTTGCCCAGAGAAGTGGTAGATGCCCCATCCCTGGAAACACCCAAAGTCAAGTTGGATGGGCCTCTGAGCAATCTGATCTCATTGAAGATGTCTCTGCTTACTGCAGGGATGTTGGGTAAGATGACCTTTAAAGTTCTCTTCCAACCCAAACTATTTGATAAATCTATGATTCTAACTAGAAACAAATACAGCATTCTGCCTGAGGACACCCATAAGGTAAGCTCAAACGTGATCTTAGAACACATGAATCATTCACTTTTATTATGAAGAAGCTTACCTGTTTTTTTCTTTTTAATTAATTATTTACTTATTTATTTAAATAGCATTGGTACCTTTTTTTATGTCCTCAGAACATTAACACACCTTGAGGACATAGGATCTCTAAACTTATGTCATGAAGTAGGCTATTGGTTCATTATTCCACATTTGAAACTGTGTCACTCTTCAGAATATGAGAGCCTGGGATCAAAATAGAAAACAAGTCCTTCTTTCCAGGAGTGTTTAATCAGTTTATTTTAGGGTCTTTCTTGAAAAACAAGAACCAAACAATCCACAAGAAGCTAGAAATCACAAAGAAAACAGAATCCTGAAACCCTCTTTTGATAAGCAGTAGGATGCTGCATCACAGTCCTTTCATCTTCTGGTGGATCTTGCACTCCCCTCCTCATGAAACAGTGTTAGTAAGGCAGATGCTTTCTTAGCATATTATATACCCTTGTAAAGTGTATTATCCTTCTAGCACATGTAGAAAGGTGGTATGAGGGGAGCAATGAATTTAGATCACCTTTTCCATACAGGAGCTACTTTAAATACTGGGCACAAAATTTAAAAAAAAAAAACAAAAAAAACTAAAAAAAAAAAATAAAAAATTTCTCTAGCAAACTCTTTCCTTCCAAGACTAAACTCAGGGAAATTTTGGGGGAACAGTCTACTACATCCTGTAGCCATATAGAAGCCACGCTGATTTGGTCTCCCTCCACCGTGTCCACTCCTCTAACAAGTTCCCATCAGATCTTGCCATAATCTTTACTGCAAATCTTCACACCATGCTACAAAGTACGCAACACATATTCTCAGACTTGTGCTGCAAAATTACATTCTAGTGCAGGCCATTATATCTTAGTCCATGCATAAATCCCCAGGGACACCATTAGTATATGATAGGCAGCCTGGATTTGGCCCATCTATTCAAGAAAGATTCAGTCCTGAACAGTGTAGAAATCAAGCCATTCTGCACTATTTAGTCTTAGGACAAGAGATCATTTCCAGGGATACATGCCTAAAGACACCAATGAGGTCTGCTTTTTCCTTTTAAAGAGGGAAGGCAGCTGACTCCTCTGAAAAGATGAAAAGCTCTATCTCAGATAGACATAGGTTTCTGTTACAACCTTATTCTATACATTTGAGCTTTGATAAGGAGGACACCGTGACAGAATATACTGGTGTTTCCAGTGGGTCTGTCTAAACTGCTCCTGACTTACCATATAAATTGCTGGAACATGAAGTGCCTGTGAACTCTGGAAATTACTTTGAATTGAGTTAAGCTTTTTATTTGATATAGCCTTAAGGAACATTTTGAACTTGACCCAAAATTCTTGTTAAGTTTTGAAAATGAGCTTCAAGTCTAGCATCCAGTATCTTCAGGTGGTTTTATGTTTTTTCCACAAGGCTGAAGAAATTATTACAGAATTAAGAGTATTTTAAAGCAATGGAATACTACAGTTCCTAGTGTAAGTGCTTTTAAAAAGGCACTGCTCATCTGCAGTGGTTTGGTTTGAAATGTTAAACTTGAGTAATATAATGGCAATGTCCATATTCGTGACTGATAATTAACCATTCTGTGTTGTAACCTGGAGTTACAAAAGTACTGGAAAACTCTGGAGCCAGAAATGCAATTTGAAAAACTTGCTTCCATTCAAAGACCTTTAAAAAAGGCAAAAATATTTTTTTAATATTTTCCATTTCAGGCACCAAACTTTACCCCACTAGTCATTTCTGTATCTAAGTAAGTTATGAATAACTGGAGCACTGAAAGGGCTGTGAAACTTTTCACTATCAAATTCTGAATAAATATTATAAAGACATACAAGAACAGCTTTCTAAGCTTTTCATCATTATTCAGATAACATATAATGGCTGACTACAGCATTTACACATATTGTGAAAACATTTTCTATTTGATGTCAGAAAAAAAAATTAATTCTTTCATTAACTCTTAGTTCAAATTTAAATTATCTTTAAAAAGATCCTTTTGGAAATGACTCAAGGAAAATTAAACCAAGACCATTTTATTTCTTTGTGTTAGGAGGAAAATCATAGAAACGGATGATGATATTGGCATTAGAGATGTGCGTGCCTGAGAGTCATCTAACACTGCACCTACAGTCAGTACAGACCAACAGGCATTTCTCAGATGCAGTTCATTTGCTGTCAGAACAGATGAATAACATCTTTGAAAATGCTTTCATCTTGCAGTGATAATAAACAAAGCCTAAGATAATTGTGTATATAAGACTAGTTAAAATACAAAGGACTGCATTTACAGATATCTCAGAATAATTTTAATTGTCTTATGAATATCCAAAATTATTTCAATGACTACTACATTATGTTCAACCAAATTTGATTTCTAAATTCTTTTTTTTTAAGACGTACCATATAAAAACTAAGTCACAAATATATTTTCTTTTTTTCTTTTTCTTTTGGATTGATTTTGTTTTTTTGAATGGAAGTATGCTAGCACATGCTAAGTCCTTTCTTTCTTTGGAGAAATCTGTAGTAAATTTAATACTTGCATAAGGACTAGCGCTAATACTACTTGAGACCAAACAATTTTTGTCTGCACAAGAAGTGCTGAGATAGGATAGAACAAGTGTCTTTATTCACCTGCACTTTAGGTCTATTCCTTAGGAAATGTGTACCGGAAAGCATTAAGGATTTCAATTTAATTCTATTCATAATTCATTTTGCGTGATCTGATCATGAATTTATTTCATAATATACAATTAAGTTTCACTTTAAAAAAAAAAAAAATTCTCAACTCTGAATTGCCAAACTTTCAGACAGGTTATTGTAATTCTTATGCCAATTGTTGAAAAAGCTGGTTTAACCAGCACAAATGGAAAAGCAAGATGCCACTTTTAACACTAGAAAATCGAAGGACAATGCTGCCTAATGGTTACATTGTCATGATTTTTAGTCACCTCTAGCTTATACTATGTGTCATTATAACTGTTTAAGTCTTTGCATCTCACTTTCAGTAGACTCAGAGCCATCAATTACTCTAGTTCACAGGAGAGGAGAATTTGGATTGCCCTATATCCTCTTGACCTCAGGCCACGTAAAATACCCTTAATGGACTGGAAACCGCTAAAAGGCAAAAAGCACTCACTGTAGTACTTCCTTTCCTATTTGAAGGGAGGAGAGTAAGCCCAAGAAACAAGCAGGTAATTTATAGTTAAACATTTTCTTTTGATATGTATATCACTTTTCCTATATCAAGCTAATTTGATTAAGTACACACAAAGGGGGGCCAAAGGAGAAAGGTTTCTCTCCAGGCAGCCAGCCAGCCAGGAAACACAGTAACAGCATCTAACATTTTATTATTAGTAGTAATATTGATCGATCTCCAAGTGAACACATAATTGACTCAAAATAACAGAGGAGCTGAACTAAATCTGAAACATTTGAGCATACTTAATCTGGGGTTTTCCAGAGCTGAGTTTCAACTACTTTCAATACCACAGAAAATGTAGATAAAAATCTATTATGGCTTCACAAGTTGTTTTGTGTCAGCTGAACTTCAACAACTGACAATATGGATGCTGTTCCCTACTGCAAATATGAAGAAAAATGCTCTGGCTTATGTCCTCTCTTGTTAAGACTTAAGCAAATGCATTTCATGTTACATTTCCTGTCAGTTACATAGTCGAAGTACAAAGTAATTACCTACATCCGATTTAGTCATCTAGATGCCTTGTATACAACACATGGAGAAATGACAGCTGTGTGGAATGATTCATCTCGTTCTAAAGTAGACAGATAAAATATATCAGAAGAAATATGCCTTAGAAGTACCTATTTCTTTTTTGCTAAGCACTCTACTGGTTTAGATGCAGACATCTAACCTAATTTTCACCAGACAAATTCAGCTACAGTTGCAACAGCTCTGCTCGCGCGTAACAATAGATCTCTGACAATAATTCACCTTATGTTTGAGCTGTGAAGACTTTTTCTCTGTAAAGAGAGAGAAATGTAGTGCTGTCTCAAAGTACTTATTGCCTATATACACACCATGTTCTCCTGCTCACCCCAACCATGAAAGCATGAAAACTTCATGAATCACAGGTTAGAGAACCACTACTCACTTCAGTCCTTCTGGTGCTCCAAGACGACACAGTTCTATGTCCTCCATGGTAAGTGAGACCTATGGGCAGTAGAAGACCCCCCTTGCAGCTTCATAAATTTTAAGTTCAGAATACATACTGCTTTTAAATGACTGCAGCAGGAAATATAAAATGGTGCAATCGGGTAAGGTAACCAGTTTTGTTCTTGCCTATGTTGCCATCTTACCACCAATTAGATACTTTTATACTCAGAAATTGTGAAAGCTTGGACAGCAAAATTGGACTAAGCATACATCTACTAGGTACATACACTGTATTGTGGAGGAGGGGCTGTTACGAAACAAAACAACCAAAACTAGCAGTCAATCATCATCTGTTAAGTTAGCCAACATTTTGCATGGTTTGCTCAGTTCATCAAAAAAAAAAAAAAAAAAAAATCCTCTATTCCTATACTTCATATATAAAATATATAAATTGCTCTATTCTAAGTAGCTTAGAAATTAACCAGTATTTCAAAAGAAGATAAGCAATATATAATTTATCTTAAAAATAAGATATCTCCTTCACTGACAAACAAAAACTACTGCCAGTGTCTTGTCTCAGACTGTGATTAACGGTATTTAGAAACAATGCTGCTGAGATATAATATGTTTTGCAGGGTGAATCCTGGATCTTAGTTACTTAGGAAATTATCTGCTAATTGCTTTTCTTCATTTGGATTCAAAGCATAACCACCGTAGCAACAGTTAAGTTGCCTGTAAGGATGCACTTTGTCATAATCTCATGTTTTCAGAGGCTTTTAACTTCATATAAATTATCTGCTCATAAAGTTATTCTGAGCCCAAGGAAGGCATTTTGGATCTGTCTGACACAATACCATTTGACTGCTTAGGATTTGCATGTTCAAAAATGTGCTACTTCTTCTGCCTCCTTTTTGATGGCACATTAACATACTTGTCAACTTATGGTACTCAAAACTCCCCAGGTTTTTTAAGGTGCCAGCTTGCAGTTCTCAACGAGTAGAAATGCTTCTGACACATTTGGAAGACTGCTTGGAAATAACACAGGCTTAAGTGTTGCTCAATTAGGGAAAGGTCAGTGATATTTGAAACTGCCCAAAAGGAGCAGTGACACTGAAGAAACTATCAAGGTTTGTTAAATTTTCCAGTCAGTCAAAATGGAGTAGTCCATTGGCATGGAAAATTCTGCTTCCACCATTTCTCCCTCTCAAAACAAAGTAGACATAAATTTGTTTATACTGTCTGGAAAAAAAAAATATTTACCTGTCCAAAACAATTATTATCCTGTAAGAAAACTACAGCTAAGCAGGTGACCATGCGTATCAACATCTGACACTTGGACACAGCTCAGTGATCTTGAGTGTAGGCATTCTGCAGCAAAATATGGGCCTAGACATCTAGCTGCTACTCTCACGTGAGCCCAAGTCTAACAGTGACAGTGTCAAAGTAATTAAGCACCTCAGAAAACTGGCTGCAAAATTCAATCCAGCCTCCTCAATAATGCCAATGCGGCATGGGCTGTCACCTCCTCACATTTGCTCAACAGAAAACCAAAACCATCGATGTCAGATTCACTGGGAATTTGCAGATGTAGGGGGAAAGAGAAAGAAAAAGAAAAAGGAAAAAAAGAAAAAAACCCTCAACCAAAACAAGCAACCCAGCCTCAGTATGACTGGGGCTTAAAGCACTTGCTGAATCTTCACAGAAATGAAACCATATGCACCACAATGAGAGACAGTGGTCACAAACAGAGGCAGTATCACAAGTGGTATCCTCCTGGTCTTGTGAGGCTGTCACTCCAACTGGCATACGCTGTGAAGTAATAAGCAACACCTTTTCCAGATCACAGAAAGGAGGGAGAAAAATGGCACCGAATTGGCTGTGTTTCTGAAAAATGTCTCAGACAAGGTACAGCCACAGCAGGCTGAGCAGCTGAGCCCTCGGAGACTGGGCTCAGAGTCTGAGACAGAAAAGAAAGATTTATTGCCATCTGGTAACAATGATACTGATGTCTTGGAGAGACCCACTGGGCTAAGCAGCAGCACCTAGCAACCCTAAAACTAGAGGGACATAATTAGGTATCTTAATTACTGAGCTGCCTATAAAGTTGGAAATACTACATTATGTTTATGTCATTACAGTTATCTTTGGCAGGGAAAGAAGGATGTGGTAAACTGAACCTTTAAGAGGCTGAGATGAGCCAAACTGAAGCAGTCACTGTCATCTGCTGTCTAGCTATATTAATCAAGAAATCCTGTTCTACAGTAGATCACCTAGGACTTGGATGCTGAACGTAGCAACCCTCTCATGCTCTCTGGCACTGAGTGACTGCTGAAAAACACAGCAGCCTTGGTGGTTGACAACCTCTATATATTCTCAGGACACCTTCAGCATGACCAGTTTATAGTGCAAGCTTCTCTACTCTAACTGCCACAATATCGATGTACTCACAAGTTTCTCATCGGTATAAAGCAATACTGAGGACTCCATTCCCATTAAAATGCATGGTTTTGTACAGACACCTAATTATTAATAGTGGCTGTCACAGCAATTTGAGAGAGATAAACATTCCTATAATTTTGAGTAGAGATTTAAAACAGCATGGCGTGGCAGAGAGACAAATGCTCTGTTCAAACTTGCAGCCATAACCCCCCCTTAGCAAATCCAGACATTACTGATGGGCAAATAGGGATGTTAGCCATACACTGGACAGACAGAATCAAAAGATGCAACACACTCAGAAGCTGACATCTTAACACTGAGCTTTTGTAGTTTTCAATCAAGAGCAAAAATGAATATGAAGTATTTTCTTAGTCTTCACTGCAAATCTCCAAATGGAATTTCCAAATAGCTGGGAATCTGAAATTCGATGTAGAAATATGGGATTTTATTGGTATTCTTGTTACAAAACTGACTGATCAATCATTGTCCGAAATCTTCCATGCTTAGAATCATAGAAACATAGAAGAGTTAGGGTTGGAAAGGACCTTAAGATCACCTAGTTCCAACCCCCCTGCCATGGGCAGGGACACCTCCCACTAAACCATGCCATCCAAGGCTCTCTCCAACCTGGCCTTGAACACCACCAGCAATGGAGCATTCACAACTTCCCAAGCAACCCATTTCAGTGTCTCACCACCCTTACAATAAAGAATTTCTTCCTCATATCCAATCTAAACTTCCCCTGCTTAAGTTTGAACCCGTTACCTGTTATCTGATCACCACATACCCTAATGAAGAGTCCCTTCCCAGCAAGCCTATAGCCCCCTTCAGATACTGGAAGGCTGCTATGAAGTCTCCATGCATCCTTCTCTTCTCCAGGATTAACAGCACCAACTTTTTCATCCTATCTTCATACGGGAGGTGCTCCAGTCCCCTGATCATCCTCGTGGACCTTCTGCTCCAAAAGTTGCATGTCCTTTTTCTGTTGAGGACACCAGAACTCCACACAATACTCCAAGTGAGGTCTCAGGAGAGCAGAGTAGAGGGGCAGGGTCACCTCCCTCCACATGCTGGTCACGCTCCTTTTGATGCAGCCCAGGATATGGTTGGCTTTCTGGGCTGCAAGAGCACACTGAAGACGGCTTATGTTCATTTTCTCATGAACCAACACCCCCAGTCCTTATCAGCAGGGCTGCTCTGAATCTCTTCTCTGCCCAACCTGTAGCTGCGCCTGCGATTGCCCTGACCCAGGTGTAGGACCTTGCACTTGTCGTGGTTAAACTTTATCAGGTTGGCACTAGCCCACCTCACAAGCATGTTTGGGTGGCATTACTTCCATCCAGTGTATCAATCAAGCCACACAGCTTGGTGTCACTGGAAAACTTGCTGGGGGCACGCTCAATCCCACTGTCCATGTCACCAACAAAGATGTTGAATAAGACCGGTCCCAACACAGATCCCTGAGGGACACCACTCGTTACTGGTCTCCAGGTGGACATTGAGCCATTGAGCACAACTCTTTGCATGTGGCCATCCAGCCAGTTCTTTATCCACTGAGTGGCCCACCTATCAAATTGATGTCTCTCCAACTTAGAGATAAGGATGTCGTGTGGGACAGTGTCAAGTGCTTTGAACAAGTCCAGGTAGATGACATCAACTGCTCTACTCCTGTCCATCAGTTCTGTAGCCCCATCATAGAAGGCCACAAGATTGGTCAGGCAGGGTTTCCCCTTAGTGAAGCACCTTGTTGTTATTCAAGTGCCTCAGCATGCCTTCCAGGAGAATCTGCTCCAAGATTTTGCCAGGCACAGAGGTGAGACTGACTGATCTGTAGTTCCCCGGGTCATTCATTTCCCTTTCTTGAAAAGGGGGATTATATTTCCCTTTTTCCAATTGTGGGGAACTTCACCTGACTGCCATGATTTTTCAAATATGATGGACACTGGTTTAGCAACTTCATTTGCCAGCTCCTTCAGGACCCCCAGATAGATTTCATCAGGTCCCATGGACTTGTGTATGTTTAGGTTCTTAAGATGGTCTCGAAGCAGATTCTCTCCTACGGTGGACCCAGGGTCTTCATTTTCACAGTCCCTGCGTCTGCCTTCCAAGACTTGGGTGGTGTGGTCAGAGCATTTGCCGGTGAAGACTGAGGCAAAGAA
>JAOEHY010018774.1:0-46710 GCA_025447955.1 Psilopsiagon aurifrons
AGAAGAATTAAAAGTTAGATATATTCCATACTGCATGTTGGCTAAGGTTTTGTATCAAAGCATAAGTCCTATTCATGTGATTCAGGTAGGAATCACCTACCCAGTGATTCAGGTAGGAATCTTCTGTGATGCCATGAAGAGTGCTGTGGAACATAGCAATTTGTATATTCAGTATAAGACTATGAAAATAGACTGTCAGGTATTAAAAATGCTAACTATGCTGCCGTAAGCAGTTATTCCAGAGTGTCTCAGGGTCAAATAAGCATCTTGTCATCCCAGACACCTTTATGTAGGAATGCAGGCTTAGTACTGAAGCTTCTACTATGCCTTCATGTTTGTATCATGACAGAACATTTAATCACATGGATACATATTATTCAGATCATTCAAGATAAAATACAAATTAAAACAATGAAAGAATAGCACTACCCCCTCCATTGGCACAGCATGTTTCAAGGGACAGTCTTTGCAGTGAGGCGCGCTGCTGCAGAAAACTGTAAGAAACCAGTGATAAAAATTTATTTAAAACTTAGTGTGTAAATAGAATCAGATTGTGTTATTTGCTGAATTTTATGTTCAGATATACCACTGATAAAACTTCTCATATATATTCCTCTTCACAGTAGATATGTACATTTGGTTTTGCATCATGCTGATGTACGGATGTGAGTTAACACGTACACTGTCCATCAATACCAACAGGATTTATGTTACTGACCAAAGACCCACAATTCACACAGTTCATGCTAATCCTTCAAAGTCCAGTAATTTCAATCTGTTTATTTTCCTCTGGATTTGTACATGGATGAGAGTGAAACTGATGAACCTTTCTTGAACTTCTTCTTTGCCTTGATGTCACAGAGCAAGCTGGGCTCTTCTCCACTAAGCACTAGTTTATACTCTTGGCAAAGGTTGTCTTCTCCACTCTGCTCCCTAGAATGCCAATTTTTTAGTGGCTACTAGATTTGTGACCAGTTACTCCCAAAGAGGGAATTATTTTGATGCATGGAGAGACAGGGAAGCAGTGGAAGGATGTACTTCTCCCCAGGCTTTAAGACTGGAAAGGGAATTGAGAGATCTGATCTAAATTTCTTCCTTTTTCAACCCAACGGGCCCGCAACTCTTCAGAGTTACTCAGAAACATTGTCTATGAAAACTCTGGAAAGTAAGCCCCCTTCCTTTTACCAGACAAGGCTCTCATCTGTCTATGAAGAATAGGATAGTCCTCTAAAATAACAATGTCATAGTACAGAATATAAATACGACATTTATTCTATTATGAGCACTGTAAGATTTCATTTTTTATTCTACAATTAATTCCACCTATGCTGAGTGCAAATTCTGTTTGCTGTCTTGCTCCTGTGCTTCCAACTAACACTGATTCAATGGTAAGTCCATTTAAGGTATGTGCATAGGTCTAGACAGAGTGGCAAGGGAAATAAAATAATTTGCCTATAACAGTGATATATGTTTTGGGGTAATTTTTGGTGTCCTGGATCTCCTCTTTCAGAGAATGAAAGGGAAGACTCTAGGAAAGTCTTTGGTGAGAAACTGAAATGCTGTGTATGTTGTTGCAAAAATTATAAGGCAACGACTATATACCTCAACTTTCCCCTGAAGACTGTAGAGAGGGAAGTGATAAAGACTGTACTTCAGCACAGGACTTACATGTGAGGTCACATGGGGTCACAGGACATGGGGCTTTCATACTCATTTAGGATGCCAGAAGAGCTGCAGTCAGATTTGCAGTACAGAAGATGTCATTCCTGAGGCCACACTTCACCTGTGACCTGCCTACTAGGAATCACTATTAATTGGTTTTAAATATCTTGACATAATTGGGACAGAAAACTGGAAAACAAATAATGGTTAAGGTGTGTAAATGGCCAAATGTGGAAGTCCAGGGTATTTGAAAGATAAACCAAGTAGAATGTCCTTATTCATAATGACCTTAAACTTTACTAAAATAGACTCAGCATTTAATCAAATGCAGACAGCACAACAGCCTGCATGAGAAATTCAGCTTTTGTGAAAAGGAAAGTTTGGGTTCTTTTTTTTTATTATAGATAAGTTCTGAATGATTTTTGAAAGAGTGATAATACTTGAACTGTACTCAGAAACTGTAAAAATCAGTGTTTTAACTGAGGAGTGAATGACATTGAAAGGTGCCTGGATTTCTCATTAACCATTTGCATTTTGGTTCTAATCCTAATAGGGGCACAACAGTCCTTTGACTGCACCTTACAGCTCTGTTTCTTGCAAAGAAAAATAAAGATTCTTACAGTTCTGAAAAGCATGTGCCAAAAGCTCTAGAGACCTCTTTTTCTGTGTGAGAGACTGCACTGGATAACCACATCCCAACTAGCAGTTGTGGAACAGTGCAGTGACTCTCAGGTTGTAAGCTGACCAGATGAAGAATTGCCAGTTTATTCTAAGGAAATTTAAATCAACAAAACATAATCGTTTCTGTTGATTTTGGGTAGCGTGTCTTAGATTTGAGGAGCTGAGAGGGGAAAGAAGATAATACTTTATCATTTTACATGCACATGTGTAGATTTTAATGTTCTGTGCTTCCTTGAGAAGAATCCCATGGTGCCAATTAACCTAACTTATTCCAAAACAATTCTCTGTTTGGAAAGAATAATTTTCATTGTGGGTGTTCCATGAAATTGTATGCCTCATACCCTGTTATTACTGAGATGTGTGCAGTGCAGTTGAGAATGCCAGTTTCTTTTCCATGCACTGTATAGATTATAGCTGTATCCCACACACAGTGCTAGATAATCCCTACTTGAATTTTGTTATGTGTACAAATCCTTTCTGGACATTTAGCGGTTTAAAAAATGTAAAAATCCATCATCTTCTGAAACTGCATTTGTTAAAACCAAAAGCTGAATTTAGATGTGATCAAAACCAATGAATAACATGGTAATTATCTAATTAAAAGGAAATTATTGCGTTTGCTGAAATATAACAGGCAGATCATAATATCCAACACAAAATGGCAAAGAAGGAATAAAGTTACGCAGAAAATTCCATGGGTTTTAGCCAATACAGTTTCAACCACATGTTTTTCTTTAATGGGAGGAGATTTAACAGTCCACTAAGGCTCCAAGATTCATCAGCCCTTTAAGCTTTTGGACACCCCAACATCTCTAATGAGGTCCTAGAATACTTGAGGAAAGCCATGAAGTACTGGAGCTCTCAAAACCAGTAACATGTCCTTGACACTTCTATGTACTTTCCTGTCCATCACAGCTCTATGATTTCCTTTGGTGTTATATCCCTTGTACTATGCCATACAGAAAATAGGTCATGTCTTTGTCTTGAAAGAGATGAAGAATTTAATAATATACATACTTTCAGAGTTAATACAACCCAACTGCTATTCCTATATATACTTCCCCCAGATAACCACAGAGCAATTTTCCCCTATATCCTCTTACACACATTTTCGCACAGGCTCTTAAGTCCTATTCCTTAGACGGGATCAGCAAGTTGGATTGAGGGAGGAGCACTTCCTCCAACGGAGTACAGCTATACTATCATGTTTTCCACCCATTTTATTCCCTTTGCAGTTAAAATTGAACAAATGATCTGTCCCTAATTTAATAGTTTATGTATAATTTAAGCTTTAAAAAACAGTCAGAACTATTTTTTCCCATTACCAAAAAAACCCAAACTCCAAAAAGATGAAACCACTTGGTAGCTGACACTTACTTTTGTTCACTGTCAGTGTCTGCCTGCATTCTCATATTGCTGGCATTTTTAAAGAAATTATTCCATAAATCTCAATAAAGTAATATTCTCTCTTAGATTTAATTTGGAAAATTGAATATACAATCTGTGGGAGAGAGGTCTGCAAAATACTTTCAACCATTTGTTTCTAATTTACAGCAGATACTTTTTAAAACCTTGATCTATCTTCACTGGCATTGAATTGAAATCCCTACAGCTGAATTGCAACAACTTTAATTTATGTAATGGTCATTATTTTTTATGCTAACTGAATGCCTTGCAAAGAAATAAAAGAGGGAGTAAATCACCAAAAACTTTTCTATTTTGGACATCCCTAAAAATCCTGTGAATTTCTATCAGCTAGATTCTCAATCACTGTAACAGCCTGGAGACAACGTACCAGAAGTGCCAGTAGATGACTGGATCTGAGTGACACTGTAGCATGGAGAAGAGATTTTTTTATATATATATCAAGCTACATAAGAAAAACGCTTACTTAAACTTGAAGTATCTCTATCATTTTTTGGAAGTCTGATCAGTTTTCATGAGGAACCACATTAGAAAGAAATTAGTTCCTCTCAGGACATAATTTCAAGCTCTTTCTTAAAGAAAACACATGCCTTTCCATTACAAATTGAATGCTTAATTGTGACAAATGAGCACAAA
The DNA here is from genome assembly GCA_025447955.1 of Psilopsiagon aurifrons. NCBI lineage: Eukaryota > Metazoa > Chordata > Aves > Psittaciformes > Psittacidae > Psilopsiagon > Psilopsiagon aurifrons. Next base: position 4,405 of record JAOEHY010018774.1, read on the forward strand.
ATAATATTGTATCTCACAGGAGCTTAGTTGTAGATGTGATTATGCACTTGCTCATGACTCTCCTTATCAAGTGTCAGGCAATGTTTAGGTATGTTAATGTATGCACTAAACACTGAACACTTTAAACATCTAGGCAAATAAATAGAATTTGAATTAGAAGAAAGGCAATGCAAGACATTGGCGGCTTCCATTACTGCTATTTTCCACCTCCAGCATATGATAGGACACTTGCTACATTGACTTTTTGAGGGGAAAAAAGCAAGAAGTCAGTGGTCTCATCTAACAAGCATGTGTGTGCATGTGCAAATAGGTCAGTAAGATCAAATAAAATTTAACAAGCCACCTATGACATTACTCAAATTTACCCCTACAGTTACTTACAGATAATAGCCCTGCCAAATACAGTGGAGTTCCAGACATCGTGTCAATAGTCTGAAGCAACGGATAAGTCTGGATGCAGAGAATATTAGGGAACTGCATAGCAGAAACTAACTTCTGTGAGGTTTTACCCCTTCCGCTAAGTTGACCCTCTTGAGACATATCAAAACTATTCCACAGTGTCTGTGCTTCTCCAAAGGCCTGTGGGGCTGGGAAGGCCACAGATAAATTGGATCAAACTCTGTGTTCACAAATGCTTGGTAAAAAAATGTGCAATTAATTACTTAATTTAAAGTAATTTCAGTTCTTGAAGCAGAAGCATTCAAGACTATGTTTTTGCTGTAGTTTAATTTTGCCACTTGCAGTATTTTTCCCTTCTTGTAGATATATTCTCCTTACAAATTACACGAACCTTTTAATAATTTCACTTTTGAAACAGTATGTTAAATATGTATGTGGCAAAAATAAAAGATCAAAAGGAACATAGTTTAATACAATTCATACAATCCTTTATTTTGCAGATAAATTCTATACATTTTATCAAGTGTGTATAAAAGTTATAATATGTGACTATCTGCATATATATTTCAGCTTCCAGGAGTACATATTCTAAGGAAAAAAGAGTGGCAAATGACTAAGGGAAATGAAATTAATTGGCCACTTACTAAGTAGTAACTTCTGAAATAACTTTATGCGAATGTTCAAAAAAAAAAATCCCCAAAACAAAATGCACAAAAGAAACTAGTACTCTACTCTCCATCTGAGCACTGGTAAGACTAGCTTTTAATAAGGTCTGAGAATTCCTACCCTTGTTCAATAAAAGCAAAATGTACCTTCAACAACCAGTGAGCAATTTAGAAGGTGAAATGAAATATAATGGACTAGAATCCTTTGTACTGACTTTGATTTCTTCACTTTTCTTGAGTGCTGTAATTCATCAAAACACCGATTACAGATGTTTTCATAGAAAATGAACAGAATATCTTACTCATGTTTGATGTACTAGAGATGCAGTGAAGGAGAGGATTTTGAAAACGAACAGCTTCAAAAATGAAGCACTGGATTTCAGAAGAGACTCTGCCGTGTGCCAGTTTGGTTAGAAATGTGTATTATCACTTAGCAGTACCCTGTGATAAAATAAAGAGTGCAAAGGGTACTGCTTATACTATAGTATCACTCTGTCTGCAGTGTGTAGAGAAGCTCCTGAGGCTGAACTGCCTAAAACTTATACTACTTCCATTATGTTTCCTTATTTTCTGTTTTAATTCTGCTCATTTGCAAAAAGATAGAATAGTCTTTTCTTAATGCTGTCCTCAACCACACAATTCTTCATTTGACCAAAACATAGTGGAATTAGGAGTGTTTAACTGATGAAAGGTCTGAGCCCATGCGACTCTGTGTTTCAGTTTTAGCAGTTTGAAACTTTATCGTCTTAATATTGAGCCTGAACATACACTGTGTTGTTCTAATTGCATCGGCTTTTTGCAAAGAACTTTGTACTGAATTCAGCCAAGTTACAGGGTTTCCAAGATCATGGTCTTGGCTCAGGATAAATGGAGCCAATGAGCTAAACAAATTCCTGCTTTCTTGGTTCTTATAGTACAAGAAAAATGGAAAGAGCAGAATACTTCTAGTGCTTTATACAAGTGAAAAAATCCTGGAAACTGCAAAAGTATAAGTTAACTGTGTTTATGTCAGCAAGAACTATTTCAGAAATTGTTTCTAGTGTTCTTTCAAAATGTGAACCACAAATTGTAATATTACTGAAGCAAACATTTCCCATTTGACAAATCTAGGCTTAAGAGTAGTCACTTTGAGATTTAAAAGAATAAAGAAATTTAGTCTAGTACAGACAAATATTAGTGTTCTTACAACATGCAACAGCAATAGCTGTCTTGCATTATGCTGAACGAAGATATGTGTCTATATTTGTTTCAACTTCTGTTACTGAGAATGCTTTTCTAATGAACTGTATTTTAAAATTTGGATTGAAAGAAATGAGTAATGGAAAAAAAAAAAAAGAAAAGGGACTTCTAATCAGGAAAACAGTGTACATTCTTTCAAAGTCATGTTTATAAATTCAGAGCAGCAGTGGATCTAGTTCAAAGACAAACCATTTTAACCTGCTTTTCAAAACTAGTATATAGTTCTCTACTACAGTTTGGTTTCAGTTGAATCTTAGCCTAACAACTGCTTATTTGAGATACATGACTGTACATTATATGTTCCTTTCATTTGTAAGATATCACTGTTTCTATTTACTGCAGGTCACAAAATCATTAATTAACACTTTGGTTTCAGTTTGGGGTTTTTTTATAACATAAGGAACCAACTGCTGTGTCAGTGGGCTTAGGCGCTCAAGCCATGGGAGAGGCAGTAATTTGCATTTGCTGATTTTGAATAACTGTAGGATATTTAAGCTGCAAAAGTTCATGGTGCACAAACATGAATTTCAACACACTCGAGTAGATGTGTAACTGACCTCTCAAACATACAGTTTGATTCATGCACATAGAAGGAATGTTTGAATTTAGAAAGCTCCATGTGGTTTCACTGACAATTAAGCCCTTTAGATTTTAGGCACTTAAAAAAGTGCATTGAATAAACAGGTATTTCCTGGTAACTTTTTCATGTATGTCACAGGCACATATTTTTAAGCCCTCTCAGAATAACGCTGGAATAGTGTATGGTCACCAGAGACAATTATTTGTTTCAAGGTTACTGGACTACTGAAAGAGAGAATCTAGTCTTGATACAGGTTTTGAGTGAAATTTATGAGTTAATTCAGGAAGTTAACGTGGTTGTGCCACTAAATAAAAGTGACCATAATATAATGAAGTTCAACATCCTCCCATGGGATCCTACAGTGAGGTAATAATATTACAGCACTTTTCAAAAAAGGAAGATTTTTATATTGAGGAAGTTAGAAATAGCCTGAAGGGGAAAGTTAGGAAATTAAACTCTGTGGAAGCAGCATGGAGGTTCTTTAAAAGTACCTTATTAGACCCAGAGAAAGTATGTATAAACTGGAACAATTAGGAATCAAGAAGGTGAGAAATATAGCAAGGTACGAGGGAATGTTCAAGCCCCCAAAATTAGTAATCCTATAATAAAATGGAAATCCAACTCAAGTGACACTAATAGAGCACAATAAATTCAGAACAGCAGAGTAACGGTTATATCCTGCCATTGTTTCATAGGCAAAGTAAGTAGGAGTTTCCCATAAACATTTATGGTAGAACAACATTCTGAGGTTTGAGAGGAAATTTCAAGGACACATAGGGAGAAATACAAAGAAAATTTTAATTCATTGTGATAAAAGATGTACTTCCTCAAGCTAGGTAATGGTCTTTGTCAGAGGCCAGCCAGCTAGAACAGTAGAGTATAAAAGCAAAAGATAACAGCTTGATTTCTTTGCATAAGAGAGACAGGGAAAGACACCCCCTGTAGTTGGTGTTTAACATCTTCCATTTCTTCACCTGTAGGCTGAGAAAAAAAGAGGAAGAACATAAATGATGGAAAGCAGCATAAATTGCCCTAAAAATATGTGCTCTAAAGGAATTGAAAATTGGAATAATTGAGAAAATGAAGTTGTACTATTTATTTTTACAAATTTTAACTACTATCTGTGAGCCTGCCTATGAAAGGGCTCTGAAGCTCATCTTGCAAAACACAGGCCACTTAGAAAAATCCTGGGTGAGAAAAATAGAGAATTGTAAAGTTAGGTCAAAAAAGCATCTTGTGTTAGTTTAAGTGTTAATAATGTCTTGTGTTAGTTAAGTGTTAATTTGCTGCCACAAAGAGAATTCTGCCAAAGATTTAGTAGGATAATGGAGAAAAAATAGCTGTATACTAGTGACTCTGATACTGCTATATTAGGAGGTAAAAATTTAATAGATGAAATAAATAGTATCTTGAAAATAATTTTAAAATCTGAAATCTAGTGTCACTTCCAGAAAATCAGCTGTTAACTTTGAAGAGTTCGTGACAACTATTTGGCAGAATTTGCTGGCAATACAAAGTTAGAGTATATTGGTAAGAAGTTTAGAGAGATTTTCTAAATCTAGGCAATAAAATGGCACACTAAATTCCCGATAACATAACCCAGGAAGAATCTTTAAACACACAAAGAGCTCTCACCTTATTCTATTCTGTCCTGAAAAATACTTAAAAAGCATCAGTGACAACTCAGAGTAGCTATTTGACTATAAAAAAGCAGGTATTAGGCAGTATCCAAAAGAGGGTTTGAAGTACTTTGGAGAACAAACACTGTCACTGTATAACCCAGCAGCATCCTCAGAAGGTCAGCCAGGCACAATTATGTTAAATAGTGCTGAACAGGGTTTTTGTTTGGCATCTAAAAATATATTTAATTTGGAAAAAATAAGATCTAGCAGAAATAGGTGAAGTACATCATTTCAGAGAAGGCAAAATTGCCTTTTCAGTCTCCTTTTTTCTTTGCAGAAAAAGTTTAATAAATTGAATTGTCACACTTAAAAGGAATGACATTTGGGCAACATAACCACTTGTGTGTTACATGCTGCTGCTTTGAGAGTTTTGATTCAACACCAGTTAATGAAAGATTTGCCTGTAGCATCCTACTACTATAATTTATTATCCAATTGTTCACAAAAAAATCACAGCAGCCATGTAGCTTTCCTGATGGGGAATTGGATCATATGTCAATAAAACTGGGTGCAGGCAGGTCCTAGCTCTGCTGGTGGTGTAGTCTGTGCAGCTAGTGCCTTTAATCTTTCCTTCAGATTCCCTGTCCAGAAATATCCTAATGTTAATGTTTGTTTCTTTATTTTCTGTGTGATGCAGAATGAGACACCTCAAAATTGTGTTTTATCTGAAATTCTGAATATGCTGTAGAGCTAGGTGGCTTGGAACTTATTAGGCTGTCAGACTCCCATGTAAAGTCGTCTTTATATCAGGGCTTGGATGCTAGAGTAAAGCATTTCCAACAGTGGCTAAGGGCTGTCAAGATATACTTCTGGAGGCAGTTATAAAACTGCAAAATATTGGATAGAATATACAATAAGACTGATGAAAATCAGAGAAGCCGTTCCAAAGGCACATACAAAGTCAGTGATGCCTACTCATAAAGAGGCCTGCTGTATTACTGTGTGTAACTAAATATTGTCTGGTAAAAGAGACTCATTGCTCTATATAAATGATTAGGCAAGTTATTCAGGGTATGAAAGTTACAGATTGTAGTCCCTGCCATGAATCAAGTGCAGAATTCCCCTTCCGATTTTCAGGAAACTGATATTTGGAAACCTTCTTAGGCCAAGACTAGAAATAATAGTAAAAAAAAAAAAGAAAGAAAAAGAAAATGAGAGAAAGCCCACAACAACAAAACAAATAGCTTGATAGGTTAGATCTTTACATGGGATGTGTGAACTGATTTTTTACTGATCAGGATTTTCCAACAAGTGCCACAGAAATGTTTTGCAAAAATCTTAGGCTTGCAACATTACTGATGCAATTCTCAATTTGTTGCGATGCCACTTGCTGAACAAGCTCCCAGAGCTTTTTCTTCTGGCTGAGCAAGCCCTACTCTCTTGGGCTTTCCATACATGGCAAATGCTCCAGCCCCCAACCACCCCTCACTGAACTCTAGTGTATCACTATCATTCTGGGACTGATAGGCCTGTAAAACCAGATGCAGTAGTCTAGATGTGAGAGCAGAGTTGCATTGCTGCCTGTGCTGTTGTTCATGCAGCCCAGTATGGTGTTGGTCTTCTCTGCTGCCAGAGCACACTGTTGGCTCATGTTCAGATTGCTGTCTACCAAAGTCCCTCTCAGCAGAGCTGTCTCCAGCCAGTCAATCCCCTGCCTGTATTGTTGCAAATGTAGTAAGATCTAAAAAATTCTGCAGTAATCTATGTCTGTAGTTCTGATTCATTCCTTCCGACTGTAGCTATCCAGCCAGAGGAAGTTCTCCAACTCAATGAAGATCAAATTTTCTCATTAAAACCTCAATCTAGAGGCCACCTTCCCTGAGATAGCTTTCTTACCCTTCTGTCCCTCTTCACACCATAAAACCCATCCAGTTGCTTTAATCACTGTACAGCACAGAGCTTTGTATGAGGCTGGCTCCTGTCTCTCGTAAGCATTTTTTAAATTTCTCACAAAACAATATTCAGATGAGATTTGCTGGTGTACAGACCTGCACAGCACCTCAGAAATAACAGATGCTGTCACTCTTGAATTCGTGGCAGTGAATTGTACAAGTGCATAGAAGGGTGCAAAGGATGCCTCACTACTAACAGCATTTCCACTGAAGAGCATCTTTTAAGGGGTTCATTTTCAGAACTCTTTATCATGGCTGTAATCAGATACTTAGACTTGAATATTTATTATATACATAAGGTATTAAATACTTATTGTGATATATAGCTTGGGTGAGGATGTTATTTTTAAGTAAGCCACATAAAGCACCTTCAATCCTGTCCTTTCAGACACTTATAAGGCAGACTCCAAAATTGTGAAATCGGCTTAAAAAGCCATGTGCTTAAAAAAGCCATTTGGAAACGGGACTGGGAATTCACTGCCTCCTTACTTTTTACCTTGATTTATGTCCTCAGACTTCTTCCTGCAATCATGAAGTCTAAAAAATTCAAATTAAAAAAGCTGAAAACCTACTGCAATGTTTTATTCTACTAATTTCAGCTTTCAATACACCTCTTCTACTTTGCAAGGCTTGTAATATAATTGCAAACATTGGCTACGCAACATACTAAGATGTGTACGCACATCCATGCAGCTGAAAATTCCACAATATAATGAAATATTAGTTGCAATTAACAAGAGACTGAATTGCTGAGGTTCTGTGGCATGTCTTCAAATGTCTGAGTCCACATTCCTTCCATACAGTCAGCTCTGACGAAGTTTGAGAGTCCTTCATGCAGTGAGACTGTGGGAAGGGCCCATTCGAGCAGAGAACAGGGGAACCTGCTGGTTTTCTGGAGAGTATCTGCTTTGTTTTAATATTCATATGAGAAAGGGCAATCTTTCTATTACACTTAGTTCATTTCATATGTCCCTGGGAGATTTTCCTCTATCAGTTCCAAGAAGAATTGCAGGGAAACATTTGTGAGTTTATGAATTTGTAGAGGAAGTGAATTTACCACTTTTTAAATATGTCTAAGCAGTTATACTTGTATTCTTCAGATCTAACAAATTGTGTATAGCCTGTCACTTTTTTCAGTAGTTATTGTTCTTTTTCTCCTAAGGGGATATGGGTTTTGTGGCTCAGCGAGGCTCTGCTAATTATTACATACCTCATATTTCTAAAGAAATTATGTTTATGTTAGCCATTTTTCTGTCAGAAAACGTTCAATTCAGTACTTATGTATAGATTGTAAATGGGTGAATTCCTTATTCCTTTTTTTCAGGGGAGGAAAGGTAATAGAAAATGTTGGCATTTATCAAGGAATAATGAATCACTGTATCATAAGGTTCTGACAACTCTAAGTAATTTTTTCTACTCTGAATTTGAGTAACTGTCACATCTAGCTATGTCTAATCAAATTCAGAATTTACAGTATGTAAATAAAATCATCATTTAAAACAGATGCCTAAGCCTTACAACAACAACAACAAAATCAGGAATAATGAATAATAATTACTTAAACTTCAAGTTTATATTAAGTAATACAATGTATTATTGAAAAAGTTAGCAGGGGTCTTAGGATTAAATTAGTCCAAATCACCTGTGTACTGCGTATCCTTGAAATATTACTAGAAATTAAAATATAATTCCCGTTGATAATTTAATTAAAAATTAACTCAATTGATACATATTTGCTTAGAACAAAAGTATGTTAAGAACAAAGATGCTGAGAGGCCAGTCATGCTGTGGAGCAGAAGAGCACAGATGGTTTGGAGAAGGTTTGGAGAAGGCAATGGGGATCATGTCTCCCCACCTTCTCTCCTGCTCCTATCTGGGGGTGGAGAGATGGTTCAGACATCATTGGCCTACATCTGGGAAAGCACAAAGTGGGCAAGAGACAGAAAAAACAAGACTGTACATTCCACAAGACTTCTTTCATGTTAAATACAACTTTCTCATCTTCTACTTATATTACTAGCATATGCTATTGCATAACATTGTGATAACACTGTGGTACTGACTTATCTCCTGTCACTAAGAGACAGCAAAAATGAAATTACCATTTTAAAATTGTAGAAAACTTCAGAATGAAAATAAGGAAGATGACAGGCAGTGGCTGGCCATTCTATATGCACAAATTATCACCTAATAGACAATAATCTAATTAATGTAAATATAAGACTAAGATTTTCAAATGTTAGTGCGTGCTTGTGGTCAGTCTGAGACTAGCTTTGAGGAAATACTGATTGCTCTTTCTGTGATTCCTATCCACTTTTTAGCTGTTCTAAGTTAAACCTTAAAAACAAGGAATAATTTTTAGAATTGTTCTTTAATGCTTAACATCTCAAAACAGAAGCAACAAAAACTGAGTCCATGGCTATTCTGAAACATTTTTTACAGTTTAAGTGATTCTAAGAAGCCTTTGCAGGTCAAACTATGATAAATGGGCATATGCGACATGGAAGGAAGTAGTGTTCCCTGAGTAAAACAATTATTATGATGCTTATTTCTTTTTATAGAGAGCATTACTGAAATTCATGCTTCCTTTTTTTTCATGTGTGCATTCCAACTCAGGACTGAAGCTTTGGTTCTTACAGATGATCACGTTTTGTCCAACTGCTACTGATATACTATTATTCCTCACCTGTTTGGGGTGGTTTTGTTCTGTTTTGTTTTGTTTCAAACAAGTTACAAAAGTGGCTTAACTTCAGAGAGATTTTCTTAATAGAATCCATTCCACCCAGAAGGTGTTCTCTCTAACAAATGGGAAACATCACTAAATTTAACACAAAGTCTGAGCAATGGAAAGCTACATAGATGATGTCAGACATTACAAATATTATTTGTACTTGCTAGTTTACTTCAAGGGAAATTATGAGAATGACATCATAATGATGACTGACTAATTTTTATTAGTGTTTTCTCTCTGAAACTCTAGACTTAGAGTTACAAAGAAAAACAGCTTATAAATGCTGTACCTGTTATGCTTTTCTAACACTTTGTGATTTTCTTATTTTGTAAAAGATATTAATATTTAAAAATACCATAGGTGCTATCAGCTCTTCTATTCATTTCACATATCTATTAAATTTTTGTCCAAAAGAAAGAAAAAAAAAATATTATTTAATGCTCATAAAAGATAGGAAATGATCACATCTTTTAAATTAATTGCTGCTTGGGTTGGCCTATGAACCTATAAACTCTGCTGGAATAGTTGTAGCCAAATTTCTTTACAGCAGTTTCGTACTGTGGAAATGAATTATGCTGATGAAGGGCTGATGACCAGCCTAGGAATAGTGATACATTTTTTCAGTCAGCAAAAGCAAATCACAGGGTACCACAACTTTAGAAACATCGAAAATCCACAGAACCAATATAACTTAATAATTTTACAGCATAAAACCCCGCAGTAATTCAGGCAAGCAGAAGTACTTTTTGCAAAGGTCTGTTGGGTAATTTTGCTGAAGACCTCTTACTAAGAAGTACTGCATCAGCTCCAGCTCTGAAGGGCCACTCAGGCACTCTGTGCTGTCTTCAGAGCTGGTGATAGCAGTAGCCAAGGAAACCAACAGCATTTCCCACAGCAAGGCAAGAAACATTTTTCAAGGCCAGACGAAGGGGATCCATAGAGGAATACTGTGAGAGTCATCAAGGGTCTGGATACAATCATTCAAGTCAGTAAAGGCTCTATAACCAAAACCTGGTGGGTGACACAGCAATCCAAAAGTGAAATTCTTGTGAAGAATTTCCCTCCCTAATTTTAGGAATTTACCACCACCAGATTGCATTCTTGGGCTCTTTACTGAGGACAAGATTAGGCCACAATACCAGGTAGAGACAAATTTCCATAACGATGTTAGTATCTTTCTCCAAATTCTATTGTCCCATTGTTCCATTCAGCACTGTGTTTTGAGGGAATACTGATTGCTCTTTCTGTGATTCCTACATGCTTTTCAGCTGTTCTAGCTAAACCTTAAAAACTTTTGGAAATGTCCTTTAATGCTTAACATATCAAAAGAGAAGCCACAAAAAATGAGTCTGTGCCTATTCTGACACATTTTTAAATTGCCATAAGGTGTGCTGAAAAGCAATATAATTATCAAAGTGTTTATGGTTGAGCATGTTCATAGGTGTTTATCATACTAGGATCTTTGTTTACTTATGAAGACCTGTTTTCATGAGAAATTAATATTTATAGTGTCAAGGTGCTTACATTCATTAGGGTACTCAAATATTGTGCCCTAATGGAGCCTTAGTATTCATGCATTATTTTAATATGAAAAGTTCAGGGATGAATTTTAGCATCAATAATTACTGCCAGACAGTGTATACAGCTCTGACTCCTGGCATAAAATGATGCATTTGCAATTTCAACTCCCATGTAAATATACATAAGTATATGGATTAAGTGAGCAACAGCAAGGCTGTAATTCCTATGGCTGAGTTCAAACCCTACTAGTAAAGAAATTTAGTGATTTGAGAAATTACGCCTCTCTGCCTTCTTTTGTCACCCTCTTGCCTCAGCTAAGGCTGAGTAACTGTGTTAACTGCTGATCTTCATTTCAGGGCAAAGCAAATGAAGTTCAGCATAAAACTAAGAGGTGGTATCTTCATATAATGCTACAAAGTTTTATTCCAGAGAATTCAACAAGATCTTGGGTAAAAAAGATATATTTGAGTTCAGAGATATCCGGAAACAAGAGGTCTAGATAGTATCAATGGCATCATTCATCTCAACTCTGAAAGAAAGTTAGTTCTGAGACTGATTTGCAGAGCTCTTCTGGAGAGAGTTACACCACCATGTAATGGGCCTATGCAACAAAGAATGCTCTCCCCTAATCAACTCCATTTGCAAATGATTTTCAAGATAAAAATGAACAAATGATCTGTAGTAGATAATGAACAGCTGGTCATTACATCACACATACCACATCAATTAATAGATTTATTAAAACTCTTTTATACTTTACTTATATTAGAGCATTCTATTTTATCAAGAATTCAAAGGGATTAGACTTTGTTATTTTAGTATACTATACCTTTAAATAGTTGACATACAAGTTATATAAATAGAAACACCATAAATCTCTTAAAAAATGTACCATAAATTTTTTATGTATGACCTTTAAGTAACAGCAGTCTGTTGCATAACTCTGCAGGGGAAGTCACATGGTGGAAACCTCATATTTCCTTAAATTTATGGTTGTTTCTTGGTGGTCTAAAAGACTTGCTTTTTTTAAAAAAAAAAAATCCCTTTCAAAGTCGTAATCTTAGTAAATTGTTTAATGTTTGGTCTAATGCAGGTCAATGTAAGTTCTTATTTAGATTTATAATAGGAAATATATAATGTCAGATACCAATGAAGCCTGCCTAATAAAGTCAAGGATACCAGTGTTATGTTTCATTATAATGATGTGAAGATAATGCCTTTAGCTGCATAACCACTACATTAGCTACAGACCATAAAAAAATCTCAGGATCATATTCATTAAGAGAGAAGTCTCCATTCTTTCCAGTAATTTCCCCTCCCCTACTCAATTAGAAGCATATTTGATTGATAAATTCCCTCATCAGAATTGTGTCAGATCTCATTTACTGACTCCAAAAGCGGTGTAAACTGGAGAGAATCGGCTGCTTCATGGAATCCTGTTCTGCACTAGGAAAAAAAAAAGCAGTGGATTTTGGGCAGGTGCCTAAATACTTGCTGAATTAGGGCCTTATGAAACAAAATTTTATAATAAAGTAATTACCATTGCCATTTCTTAGAGGAAATTTTACTCTTTCCTACTCCAAAGGAGTCTGGTTTATACTCAGAACAGTGTTATCAGCATCAACAGAAAAAGTCTGCTTCAAGTTAAAACATGCAAGTGAAAATAAGTTGCGTGAACAAGAAGAAATTATTAGTGGTTTTCCACCTCCACTGAAATCCTCAGGATCCAAAACAGGAATTTACAGCACTTGGCAGAATAAAAATTAAACCCCACTCAGAAATGTCAATATTTAAAATACGTAGTACAACCATAATTTAATGAGTTCTTTGAAAAACACCGGCACATACATGAAATGCACATTTTTGAAACCCCTTTTTCCCAAACATGAAGATTGAACATTGCAGGCATAACAATATTAACTTACTTTATACTATAAACTAAATTAATCTAGGTTGTTCAAACACCAGTTATGTAAACCTTTAGATATGCAAATCAAGCATGTGTGCACTGCTTGTATGTTCTCATGTTCCACTTTTGGGACTACAAGAAAGAATTAAATTTGATGAGAATTTAAAGTCCAAGGACAAGGAAATTTGTGTTCACGTAAATGCTGGGTGCACGTGCATGTTTATATGTCTGTGTAGTGAGTACATGCACTACACGTAAGTGTATAAATAGCTTGGAACATTTTAGCCTTTCACAGTCGTAAATTCTCGCCTGAAAGGCAGATATGCATGTTCCACAGTAAATGCAAATGAAAGCAGTGCTTTTTGTGTACAGCCTAGCAAAGGGTGAACTAATATAACACAATTCCATAATGAAGCTGAAAAGATACTAACAATTGATTTTCAAAGAGCAAGGAATGGATTTACCATCAAATCATGTATTCACGGTCTATTAGCATAGAACTCAACTTTGACTATCTGCTCAAACTTGCAGTTGCAATGGGCTTTGTAATGGGCTGCGGTTCATACCTCTAGCCTGTCTACTTGTTCAGAGAGCCCATGTCAAGCTGAATGTAATCCATCAATCAAAGATATGCAGTGGTGTGCCATCACTGCATTAATAATATTTGATTCAATAGACTGATCAAAAATCTCAGGTGCTATGCAGATTCAATGCGTACTAAAAAAGAATGGAAAATAAAAGAATCAAAATGGCCAGTTTCATTTTCCATCTTTTTTTTGCATTGTGCCTTCCAGAGAAGTGCTAAAACAATTAACACATATTAAATAAATGTCTCCAGCAGTGTTTAGCAGTGATAAAAATAATCCTGTTCAGGTATGTCAAAAATCTGCTGAAAAACAAATGAAAACCAAGATATAATAACAGATATTTTATTGTCATTGTATGAGCATGGCTCAGTTAAGGAACAAGTAATTTGTATAATGGTGTCTTTGAACATGGAACAGGGTTAATCCAGGATCTTGACAGACATGAAAGACCAGCAAACCTTTTATCTTCTCAGTAATTTTCTTCAAAAAGAGCATTTACAGCCTGAACTTAAAGAAAGGACGATAGTACTAAAAGCTCATCTTGAGAAGTCAAATGTGCACCAAAAGAGAACCTTGAGCTTTTTCCTGTCCATGCAAGGCATTCATTAGCCTCACAAATAACAGGAAAATCAGTACTGCTGGGGATTTCACAAGTAGATGAGGGTGTCAAAGGAGAGGCAAAAATCCATCCCGCAGGGAGTGAGTCTCAGGAACCTCAGAATGCTGGCAGTGGCTTCATTAGAAACCAGAGAGCTTTCCTATGCCAAGAACAGACACTAAAATCTCAGACAGTTAATGCAAGAACAGGATAGAGAGGAATGAGACTATTCTGAGATTTTGAAAACATACTCTCACCAAGTGTGGACTGATTGGTTCTCAGGAAGGGCCAAATGATAGAATCAGAATCATAGAATAGTTAGGGTTGGAAAGGACCTTAAGTTCCAACCCCCCTGCCATGGCCAGGGACACCTCCCACTAAACCATAGCACCCAAGGCTATGTCCAACCTGTCCTTAAACACCACCAGGGATGGAGCATTCACAACTTCCCTGGGCAACCCATTCCAGTGCCTCACCACCCTTACATTAAAAATTTCTGCCTCATATCCAATCTAAACCTCCCCTGTTTAAGTTTAAACTCATTACTCCTTGTGAAATATTCCATTTCAGTGTTGACATTCTTTTAACTAAAACGAATTTCTAAACTGAAAACAACTCAGTGAAATAATCAAAATTCCAAGTTTTACAAATATTGGAAATGGATGTTTCAACAATTTCAAAACTTTTTTACTTTTTCCCAAAAATACAACATGGGTCCCAACCAAACCTCCCAGGGAATGCTCCCAGGCTTAGACAAATCATCATTTTCAAGTACCGTCTTTATTCAGAAAGCTACTGGCTATTTATACTGAAGAAATTTTTCATAGTCATTTCCTGGTTGTCTCAGGACAAATGAATTCTGGAGTTCTAAGTCTGCATCAGCTATTGACGCACACAAACATATTCCTCTAATTATTCCATATGCATGCAATGCTTCACTCTATTTCATTTTTATAACTGTGCATGCTTAACACATTCCTTCTTTGCAATGTCCAAAACTATCTTTGCATTCTCAACAAGAAACATATTTCTCATTCACACATCTTGGGCCAAACCCAGATGGTATTAGTTTCCTACAAGGGTATTTCCTGTATGTCTGAATTGTCAACACGGCTGTGGATTGCCATCATTCTCCTCTTATATACAGATTCTAGTCATGAAGAGCTAACCATATATCCTCCACCACCCTGGTTTTTCCACTTGGCACATTTCATAAAAATATTCATGTCTCTCTTCAAATTATTTATATTTTTTCACTATTTCAGTTGGGAGGTAAAAATGAGATCTATATGAGTGATCCACAAAAATGCTTGGTTATTTTAGCTTCCCCTGGTGTTTGCAAAGTGTCTTGTGGAAAAAAAATATATTCCCCTGGATTTATTTACTCCTTGTTTTCAGGTAGCTGGCAAATTATGTATATTTTCAAAGACTTACTCAAAGAACTCAAATTATTTGATTACTTGAGTCCATACTTGAAATCAAAGCTGCTGGTTACCTGCAGGAGTGCAGGTAAATTGCACACCAGCCTTTCTGCCCTCAGGCTACACAGCTAGAGGCTGACGGAACTGGTACAGTATCGGTGAGAAAAAACCTTGGGCAGTATCAGAGAATTCAAACACTTTTTCCCAGTTCCCATTTAGTGCTTTTTCAGAAATGTGAGGGTGCAGTGCTTAAATATATTTCTGACCCAGATATAAACATGAGGGACATGCACAGATTTTGTTGAGAAAAAAATGCCAGTATAGCATTTTCTGTTGTTTTTTCTCACTAACTTAGTATCAGGGCTCCAACAAGTACAATCTTCATATTTCAAACAGTTTGATTTTGGGTAATAAATATGCTTCCAATGCTCACGTTGACATGCGGAAGCTTAAAATTCAGTAGTTGGACCTCTAAATAGATTTTCTGTTTCAGCTTGTGTCAGTAAGACAAGACTCTACTTTTTGTAACAACTGAACGGACAAAGAACATAGGTAGAAACAATGTTAATATTGGAGTAAATTGACATGACATAGTTGTCTAGCCTTCATTGAGTAGATCTGTTGTGTGTCTACTGGTAAAATGTCGCAGAATACCTACAGAGCTTCTAAGACTACAAATTCTGACTTTGCCTATTATTACATTTAACATAATCATTTACTGAAAAATCCAGCCTCATATGCAACCAGCATTTGCTTTAAAGATATGACACATCATTATCAGAACTATGCCGAATGCTTATGCTAAATATAGACTGAAATATGCTTCTCCATGCATCCAGATTTTAGAGTCCGAAAGTTCTTCAGATATTAGAGAACAGAATAGCATTTGCTTTATCTTTAGAATTTGCACACACATTCTTCGGCAACTGAACATCAGTGACATGGTCCCATCTTTCTGTGCCTGCCAGCAAGCTTCACACTCTACATGGTGGCTTTGCCTTCAGGAGAGAATCCCAGACAAGATGATAGATGGAATATAATCATCAATTACAGTTAACCTTTGATACACTTCCTGTCTCTGTCTTGTGTTTTTGTGTCACATGAACTTCTATACTTCAAATTGTCTCCTACTCCTCTAACAAAAACTATTCACATAATATGATTTTTCTGTTTCTTAAAGTAAGAAGAAAAGACAATTGGAAATACCCTGCAGAAAAAACTTTAGAAACTTTGCTAAGTACTTTCAGAGCTTTCAGAGTACTTTTTGAATGACTAAAGCTAGATATCTGCTAAAGAAATAACCTTTGGTGGAATGCCTTTATATTTTACAGTGAAGATTAGCATCATTTTGATAAGCCACTGAACTCACTCTTAAAACAGTGACAGAGGCAGCCACATAAAGCACACAGTTTAATGCAAGTTATGCTGCAAATATTACTGATTACCCATTAGCACACAAACAACAGTAAAGACATGGGGACCAATCTAAGAGGAAATCTGTAGCTTTTTTCCTTCAAGCTGGTTAAGGTTTGCTGCTTTCTCCCCCCACCCTATGTATTTAAATACATAGTTCATGTGAATGTTAACATTCCCCTTGCAACCTGAAAAAGCAAGTATCTGCTTTAATAGACAGCAGTTCACTCGTAAGAGCCAAAGGAGAAAGGCAGAATTGTTTGTAAGACAGAGTAATGTCATCAGGGCATCTTTCCATTTCCATCTCTCTTTTTTGAAACTAGTTATTTTTTAATGCCTACAATTAGACAGATCAACATTTCTGGTTTTAATTTAATGCAAAGAGTATGATAATTACTGCTATTCTGTTCTGAATTATATCCCTAAATTTCCATACAAAGTGGTCACGGTAAAACAGCATGAATTTGTTTTCGATTATTGGAGTACAGAATTTGTTGTAGGTTGGTTCATTTTACATAAGCACTGTCAAATTTGGTATGTGTCGCCATACATCCTCTTTTTTTTCCCCTCTCTCACCACAAAAAAACCCATCTTACAGCTCATTTTAAAGTGCTGTAGACTCTTTTGTGGGCATGTACGAAAAGTCTTAATTTAGCAGCCTTTAGGAAGATCTTCTTTAGGAAGATCTTTGCATCATAGTAAGATTTTTATTTTTCCATAGCATATTTTTGTCTGTAGCAGTGACAAAAGAGGCAGTGATTGACTGAAAAGGCATGCCATAGAAAAGCAACTTATATATTGAATTATAATTCATAAACTCTTTTGGCAACTCTCTGCCATTAGATCTGTATATTAACAAAAAAAAAAAAAATTACAAAACTTGCTACAGAAAAATCAAGATAAGTTTTATATACATATTTAAGGAATGAGAGTATGAGAAAAACAGAGTAGATACCTGAGAGGACCATGGTCAAGTTAGAACATTGGTAGAACAGTAAATCACTAATAAGATTCATTTGTGGGTTTTGTGTGCTTCTGGAAAAATAATGCTAGATAGCATTAAAATAGAGTCTAAGTTAAAAAAAATAATCATTCTTTATTGGAAGAGGTGAAGTCACGGTTTTGGTGAATGAAAAAGGTATTTTTAGTCTTCTGTCATCATGTCATGTATTTCTGAATGTCAATGTAATGTAGTCTGTTTTCTTTGGGGTATCATCTGAGCCAATTTTATTGGGCTGCCCACTGAAAGAGAGTTGTAAAATTTGCCTTTATCACAGAAGTGGCACAGAAAGGTGAGTAAAGCTTAAAAGCAACAGAAAGGAGAAGAAAAAATACAGGGGTCACCAGGTCTATTCTCCCTATTAATGAAAGGTTTTCACGGTCAGTAAATTTCTTAACACTTACTGCATTCTCATTCACTTGAAGGAAGCTTTCGTGCTTTCCTAGAAGGCAAAATTCTACAACACAATAGATCTCAAACCAACACAGCTGAAAAGCTGTCAGGGGAAGGTAGTCTATAGTGGAAGAATGCTGAAGAGGAAAAGTATAGGAGAGCAGATAAATAAATACATGTATACATACATACCAGAAAGTGGAGGCATGCCAGGGAAGTAAGAAGAAGGATGCTTATTTTTTACCTTCCCTTAGTGGCCTCCGCTGGTGAACCACTCACTGAATTGCTGGTGGAATGCAAAGCTTCCCTGAAAATAAATCCAGCTGGGAACAGAGGTGGAATCACCACCTGTGTTCCCAGAGGATAAATGCTGCTTAGAGCTCAAGAGGCCTCTGTGGTGCAGGAAAGTGTGTAATTCACACCTTCTTGAGCCAGTTTCACTGAATGCAATAATCATCTGGTCTTTATTTGAATCTCCCTCTTCCGGGACTGATTTCCACTGTCTTCTGTTATTCCAATTCTCCTAAAGTAGTGCAGTACATAAAGTTTCTCAATCCAGATGCAGACCTCACATGGGCTCATGGCCACCTCCTTGCAAGCACACTCGCAGTCGTATGTCACACTGCCCAAAACCTCTCAATTATTGGCTGGCTCTTGGCAGTCTCAGGGCTTTTAGCTGCTTTTAGCCAATAATTGGGAGAGTTGTGAAAGCAGGATTCATGTCGTACTAGGAGAGTGTGATGGAGGCAAGCTGTGGGTTTATGTTGGGTTGGTATCTGCATTTATAAGTTTCATATACTTTCTTTAGGAGGACGGGAAGAAAGAATTGTATTATCAGGGGACGAGGATTTTCATTTGGATTAAACTAAAGACTTGCCCAGCAGAACAGCAAAATCTGGAGTTGAGGATTTAAAAAATAAGTACAGAGGACTAGGACTAGAAGTGAAAGGTCCTGCATTTAGTGACTGGTATCTTCAAAGGACTATGAAGGTAAGGAAAAGAAAAATCTTATCAACGCCACGTCAAAATTTGTCTTTGCTGCAACAGAAGTAAGAAGAAAGAGAGAATTAGGCTTTAAGTTACAGTACTGTCCTTAGATCTCAAAGCATTTTTATTTGTTTCTATTCAGATTATGACCACTTCAGAAGTTCATTTGCTAGAAAACTATGTTACATAAGAAATATGTGTGTATGATTCCTGTGAATAGGTGCTCTGACTTTTCCCCAACTGCAGAGAAGCCCCATTCAAAATCCATGCAGAACTGGTCTTATGACTTCTTACAACCCATTTTTTAACACCTTCTTACTACCTTTGGATAGGTCTAACTTTTGGACCTACTGAGCACTAAATGAGTGGGACATCACTACCTTATTGTGAGTTCAGTTCTGTCAAAAAAAAAAAAAAAGAGCATTTAAATATCACTGCAAACATCAGAACAGACAACTGGTGACAGATGTTCTTTGTCCATCGATGGTTTTCAGCCAAGTCCTGCCGTGCACCTAACTGAACAAAACCCACCTCTAACTTCAGTAGGATTTCTGCTTAAATTCCAGGAGTATGGACCTCAAATATTTTTCCTGTATAAATTTAACTGTAAAGCATTCCTGTATCTAAACGTATTTTTAAATCAAGTATTAAAATGGTATATTTGTTAAAATCAGTAAAAAATACTGAAAATTAAAAAAAAAAAAAAACAGAACAAAACAAAAAAAAACCCCTTTAGATAACTGCAAAGCCCTTTATAAATGAAGAAAAAAAAAAAAGAACTTTTGCAGCACACAGGAAAAAGGAAATGCTTTGGAGATATGGTCTCGTATGTATAATATACTGAGCCATGACATCAGGGCGGTTATTTTTCCCTAAGGTAAATGTCTTACGTTACAAATTCTTCCCTTTCCAGAGGCCTGAGGCCCCACAGATGTTCAGATAACAAAGAACTTGAGTTCTCAACACCCAAGAGGTCTCTAGGAGCTCTATTTCAATACTATGCCTACAGCCCAATCAATTTCTGGTTTTCTTTCTGTATTTGTTATCCTCTTTTACCTGTCAGAAGCATCTCCCGCTTCTTTTTCTCAAAACAGTTGATGCAGCTTTAAAAGCTGAGGTGTGCCCTTGCAGCAGACCTTTTGCTCACTTCTACTTCTGCTGTAGTCAAGTTTCTATCCTGTGCTGGGGCCAAATTTCCAAAACATGTCCATTAAGCAATCAGTTCCTGCTGAGAAAAATACCTGACACTGATCTTCAGCCTGACAGTAAGATCCGATAAAGGAAGGCTCAAATAAGCACAGATTCTTTTGGGATCTCCTATTCAGAAATCCCTTTCTGAAAAGTTCATATGGTACTGACTGATAAGAGATTTTATATGTTCCATGACCTCTTCCCCAATGTTTTTTACAAATAAAATTCCTTAAGATCAAATACATGGTAATGCATATTAGTTACCGTATTTATTAAATAGGAAATAAACTATATTAAAGGGGATCATAAGTACCTCAACAAGTTACCCAGCATTTGCTCTGTAATAATAGATGAAAACAAATTATACAAGTACATTACATTAGAGTTAATATTTTAAGTCACAAATTACCACTGAATATACATATTTTAAGCACAGCCACTTTTAATGAGACTGCTACTAATTTCCAACATGAGAGTGGGATTGTCTAGATGAAAAAGCTATTAAGTATAAATACCACTATTTTATATAAGTGAGTGAATTGCGAAATCAATTTTAAAGGAAAACTCAGAATCTGCTACCTATATTGTTTACTGTTAAGCCACACAGTAATGGAAATAAATGGTCATGTCTGGTTTGGCTAGCTAAATTTAATTGTTATTAAGGTTACACAATTAAGGGTCATGCCTACAATATAATCTATTTTAAATGAAATAGCAGTACCAGTTAATGCATTCCCATGTATTTCTCTATATTTACTACAGGAAGTAATACATATTTTGACATAATGAAATGGCAGCATATCTTTAAAATAACTGCAGCATATGTTTCTGTATTATAGAAAAAGTATCATACCTTGATAATATAATACTTGCATATATATCAGAAAATTCAGATATCAGAGATATACCAGAGTGCATTTGGAAACATATAGCTAGAAAGTACGCCCACTTCTGAGGAATGCTTAAGTGAAAATAGCACCTTTCTATAAAAATCCAGCATTCACTTGCAACAATTATTCTTCTTAATGTTAGTCAAAATAGAAAGGGGATCATGTTGTGCAGTTATTTCACATTTTCACAGGTGTAAATATATTATGACAGAAATTACAATACAAAAAGAAATGTTAAAAATATACTTCAGTTGAAAACACTTACTGGTGTAATGTACTTTCAGAACTGACATAATGTACCTAACCAACCATTTAAAAGTTAAAAGTAAAGTAACACTTTAAGTTTAATGCATACAATATAATTCTGATCGAATTATTTTCATGCTTGTGGTCCTAAACTTGACCAAACTGTTTTTTAAAGGAATGCTTTTCCTTTCACAGAACTCCACAGCTGAAGCTTAAAATCTAGCCCAAGGAAAAGCAGTTTTGAAAAAAGTGTAAAACTTGCAATTACTACAAGTAGAAGATAGGCGTGTTCACCTAAGGTGCTGTATAGGCAGACATAAGAAATGTGAGCTTCCAGGTTTAGATACAACAGAGATTTCATACTGGCCCCACACCAGAGTATGTTTAGATTATTAATTATCATTTCCGCCAACCATCCCCATGGAATGCAAAGATTTGTCTCATTCTTCTTGCCCATCCTTATTCAACTGACAAGCGTTAATGGCTATTCCATTAAACAGTGCCGAATACAAGCTACTATGTCATCTATAGGCTGTTAGTGCTGGTCTCATCTTCAGGTGAAACTTAAGAAGAAAAGGATGTAAAGGATGTCAATAAATTATTAAGCTGCCAAGAAAAAGACGCAGGTATATGACACATAGTATCTACAAGACAATACTATAAAGCCTGGGAGGCTGGTTTCACAGTAGACATCAAAGCCTGTTGATTAACAAAAAAGAAAGTGAAGGCCATTCTATGCGAAAAATGGGAAATTTTGAGATTAGGCACATAATTATTCAGTTTGACAGTACCAAAATGAATGTTTGTAAGGGATTTTGTTGGATAGCTCTCAGTTTACCCTACACCATATGAGACAACAGTACAGAAAACTATATAGTTTCTGGCACCATAGAGATAATTTCAAAAGCTAGGGAAGTTATGGGAGTGATCTAGTTGGAAACAAGCCAGTTAGTGATAAAGCTGAAAGTACACATGAACAATTATTTTCTAAAACAAGAAAAAATAACTATGGCAAAATTCAGCTGGATTTCCAGTTGACTGTAAGCCAGCTAATGGCTTGATGCTGCACTGATTTCAGTATGTTAGAGAGGTATTTCCAAAGTTTTTATTAAATGCATGAGTAAATAGACTTTTTAGAACACAGTATGTCTGGCTTACTTTGAAAAACAGAAAGCAGATTGAGTTTTCAGGAAGCAATAGATACATTCCACAAACAAAGAAAGTAATATATTGCAGTCTAATGGAATCATGCAAGACAGCAATTAGTAGAAATAATGGCCTGATCCTATGAATACAACTTGCTATACTTACTACCTTGCAGGTGCCATGTTTCATTCGTCAGATTCTTGCTTCATGTGTACTTCATTAAAAGCTCTTAATTTAATTTTCACCTGTTTACGCTTTCAACAACTTCACTTTCACACTGAGACTGCTCCCATGACATCAAGTGCTAAATAAAATCTTCAGCTTAGTAACAGAAAGCTCTTTTCTCACTAATACTTTCAATAACTCACCTTGAATGGCAGGCCTAGTGTGACTCATAGACATTCCTGGGACCTTAAATGAGTTGAACTCATCTCTCAGGAGAAGCAATAGGACTGTCTTTGTCTGGGCACAACAGATAGAATCATTCATCAGGAATCTTTGTAATATGCCTTACTTTTCCCAAAGCAGCTAATCTGCCTCCTTTTGCTTCAGACTTTATCAGAGCAACTTGGTCAAAACTCTTAGAAACTCATACAATAATATCTACAATCAGTTCAGACTCAGCTGCAGAATTATTTTTGGCTCATAAAGGAGAAAGAGCTAGATTACCAGACCCTTCATCCATGATGACTGCAACCGATTTGGCAGCTCTAACTAGACTTTCAAAACTAACCTCTCTGATAACCCCTTGAAACTAAATTTTTCTAGCAAACAAACTAGCAAATTTTGGCTGCCTCTAAATGAGCAGGATCCAGATTTCATTGTACAAATATCTTTGTATGGAAATCTCTTGACCTATTTACATCTTCATTTCTGACTCAGGTTTCTGTTTGGTGGTTGTGATTAAAAAGGAAATATGGCAATCGTGTTGTATTAAGATAAATTAAACTGTGCACTTTCCCAAGTAGGCCTTTTGTGAGATGTCTTTCAACAGGAAGACAGGCCCATCCATCACTTGGAATTGCAAATACATTTTAAAAGCTTCATTCTCTCTTACAATTTAAAATTTCATAAATGGTTATCATGGGTGTGGTTAGAGTTGCAAAACGCTGTCTCCTTATGTGTGCAGAGCTGAAGCACTTGAATCTACAAGAGTCGCTAGTTTTGAAAGGTTGGCAAACTCTGAGTCAAACTCCAAAACAACTATCAGCTTGTGAATAACCATATATATAAATTTAATTTTAACTGCTAACCATGTACTCTGTTTATTTCTGTGCCTCAGCTTCTCTGACATGTATTACCTCAAGAGCATCAAATGAATCAAAGTTTTATTCTTCATTTATACAAATACAATTTTAGGCATAGTAATATTACGTACATTTTTAGACGCCAAAGAGAAAATTGCATTCTATTTCAGTACACGGGGTATTTGCATTGTCACAGTACATTACACGGATTTGATGCTTAACATATAACTGTACTAATCTTTGTGGCAAACATAATAACAAAAAAAAGTTGTTTGGAGATTTTTCCTGTTTTAAAAAATAACAAAAACCTTTCCATTGAAGGACCACATGTAAAACTTTGGTTTCTCTGCACAGAGACCAAGTCTGCTTATTACCTACAGTATACTAGCTATGATGAACAGACCACCATAGTTGTGACAACTGATGTTGCTGCCTCCAGGGTAAAACAAAGGTTTACATATTACACAAGCAATTTAAATGTTTTCTAAACACATTGCCAAGACAGTGGGAGTTGGCAGCCAGCACTGTGTTTTAGGTTTTGGATACTTGGATTAGAAGTGACTGCTGATTATAGACCTTTTTATTTGTCTTCTACGAATTACAAGCAACCTAGTAACCCAGCAAAGAATCCTTTGCAGCACTTAAACTTGTCTTCATGGCTTCCCAAAGATTACATACACAAATCACTCTACAAAAGTGGCGTAAGAGACTTGTGCATAGATAACTACATAAGACAATTGTCTTGTTCTAACCCTTAAAGTCTTCCCCAAAGTGAAATGTTTTATAATCCTTTTTGTGCAGTAGTCAGGAAAGAAATGAAAGAGTTTGGGCAAAGATTATCCACAAGAAAGAAACTTTTTTTTTTTGGGTTCCAGCTGAAACACAATAAAGAACATAATTAACTTCACAATTCTTTGTGTTTTTCATTTGACTGCAGGGAGGAGATGAAAGAGGACTGTTAAGCCTTGCATTCCATCCCAATTACAAGAAAAATGGAAAGCTGTATGTGTCTTATACCACCAACCAAGAACGGTGGGCTATTGGACCTCATGACCACATCCTTAGGGTCGTAGAATACACAGTATCCAGGTATCACTAGAAGTCTGAAATTCAGTAGTTTTGTGTTTCTTAGCAACCTTTTCATTTTAGTATTTCCCATTGCTAAAATAAACTATCAGATTTACAATGTGTATATACTTGTGCACTCACAGAAAAATTATTGCTGCTTTTATTTCAAACAGTAGCTTTGTCATGTCAGTATGCACACAAGTTTATTCTTTTTAAGATCTTGCTGTTATTCTGATATTTTTAAATTATAGTGATTTCTACTTATTGTGTATAGGCAGCAAAATATTTTCCTGTGAATGCTGGAAAAATGCAAATTCTCAGAAATAACCATTTGACATTTTTTCATCAAGTTACAACATCCACGTCTTAAAGTATAATTTGAATGACTTGAGCTTATTTTTAGGAAGAACAGTGAGAGCAAACTATGATAACTTCAATAATCTTCCTATTGCAGGAAAAATCCACACCAAGTTGATATGAGAACAGCAAAAGTGTTTTTAGAAGTAGCAGAACTACATCGAAAACACCTAGGAGGACAGCTTCTCTTTGGCCCAGATGGTTTCCTATACATTTTTCTTGGAGATGGCATGATCACTCTAGATGATATGGAAGAGATGGATGGTTTAAGGTACAAAAACTACCAATGGACAGACTTCTGTATTGTCTGGTTTTGCACGCTATTTGGGATCAGAATCAAAAGTGATCAGCAGTTGTCAGGGCAAATCTTACTCCCTCTTCCTTTACTACATAATCATACTATTTTCAGGGCCTGAGTTTAGTAGCTGATTTTCAGAACAATGCTACTGCTTAAATGCATTTCCTTGTAGTTCTGTGCTGTCAACCCATCTAATTGCGTCTATACTATTTAGATGCAATTGCATTTAAGCACAGATTAGATTTCTTTTTTCCAAATCATTATTCTATGAACAAGACACCTTTATTAAGAAAACATTCTAAAAACGTGCCTACAGACATACCAGTCAATAACAACATACCACTCGTGAAAATGGCTAGAAAACAAATGAAGAATTCCTACTTTGGTTCTACCTATACAATTTGCTCAACCTGCTTTTTCCCTCTGTTTCATTGTGCTCTCTTAGAGTTGCAACATTTGCCTTAATTTAGAGAAAGCGCAGTACTGGGCCTTTACAAACTTAAAAGGAGTTGCTATGCTCAAAGGCCTTTTTGGCTCAGCAGAATAGCAGGTGCTCTGGCTCTTCGCAGTGAGAATGTACTTATAACCAAGACCAGAGAGCAATTCTAATACTTGACTTTTAATTAATGTAAAGCAAGGGCAGACTGAAACATGTAGTGACAGGATGATGGGGAATGGCTTTAAACTGAAAGAAGGGAGATTGAGGTTAGGTATTAGGAAAAAATTCTTCACTATGAGGGGCATGAGACACAAAGAAGCTGTGGCTGCCCCATCCCTGGCAGTGTTCAAGGCCAGAGTGGATGGGGCTTGGAGCAGCCTGGTCTACTGGAAGGTGTCCTAACCCATGGCAGAAGGGTTGGAAGAGGATGATCTTCAAGGTCCATTCCAACCCAAACCATTCTAGAAGTCTATACTATATTCATGATGAAGAAAGAACAAAATCAATTTAAGTACAAGATCTTTTCATGCTTGTAAACAGAGTTTTGACACTCTTCTTCGACATTTCTGTCCTTCTCCCTCCATCACAATCATGAATGTAAGGCAAAACATATTAACTCTGTCCTGTTTCACATAACAGTAAATACCAACATCTCCATTTAACCAGTACCATTACTTTCTTGTTGCTTGTTGGGGCTTTTTTGTTTGTGTTTTTTCTGTTTGGTTGTTTTCTTTAATTCATGAATAATTAATCTTTGGATTGTACTGTGACTACAAATCATTGAATTCAAGAGTAGTATTCAAAGTGTTAGCAAAAAGCATTATGTAACTTTACAGTTATTACACCCATAATCACTCCAGAGGATACACAATGTAGAAGAGTTAACAACCTTATATTTGAAGCCATAAAACAACAATAATGTATGGAAATTTGCTCTTATTATCAACATTGCTTCCCAACAGCATGGTCAGAGGCATTCTAGTATGAACTTAACAGTGCAACATACTGGCAACACTGAATCTTTGATAACAGTAGCTCTGCTACTACTCTTTGGACTTGCATGTACCATAAAACCAATCTATATGTGATTATTCAGTAAAGCGAGTCTTTTATTTTGCTGGTTCACTGTAGTATTACATTCATTACATCTATTAGTAAAATACTTTTTAAAAAAAACAATTGTTTTATCCTTCAACTTTCTCAGTGATTTTACAGGTTCTGTATTGCGCCTTGACGTAAATACTGACCTGTGCAATGTCCCTTACTCCATACCACGGAGCAATCCACATTTTAATAGCACAAACCAACCTCCTGAGATTTTTGCACATGGACTCCACAATCCAGGCCGGTAAGTAAGTCTCAGTTAAACTGAATTACTCTGGAGTAGATAGTGTTTTCAACCAGGAATCTTTTATACAGTGGGTAACAAAATTTTAATACTAAATGCTCTTGTGAGCTTTTTAAAACTTCCACTCTTTCACCTCCACATATACATCAGAGTCAGAAACAAATGTACATTGGGAAACAAGAAGGAGAGGAGTGTGCACAACTATTACAAGTCAAGACTGAAATGACAGAAACGCACAGGATTTTTGTTTCAAACATACAATTAAATTATTACCTTTATGAAAGAAGAGAACTTAAAGCAGAGAGCTGGTAAATCACAGCTGAGATGGGAATCCTGATTGAGAAAACAAGGCAAACGGAAAACAAATGAGAACATCTGGTGATATCTGAACAATAACAAGGAGGAGAACAATGCTTTAACTAAACACATAATTCAGCAAATTAGGTGGGTGGTAGTATTAAAGTGACATTTAAAGTAATGGTTTGAAAAAATTCAGAAAGTTAAGTTGCTCAGATAAGGAGTTTTATTCTCAGACTTTTTTAACAGTCCAAAATTCCTACACCATGTAAATCAACTCATTTAGCTTAGTTAAAGCACTATTCATTTCAGGTGCTATTCAGCAGAGTATGTTTTATCACTAGGAAAAAAGTTTTACTTCACATTACATAAAAAATGGTGCAAGGATGGGAAAGGTATATTATCTCTTGTACACAAATCTGATGCAGTTCTCAGATATTTTGGCTATGAACTAGGTCCCTCGAGTGAGAAAGCACCACAAAGAAACAATAATCCTTCAAAATGTGATGTCATACTATTGATAGAGAATTATACATTATAAACTCCCCTATCTCATGGATTTTCTTATATTTTTTGCTTTAAAGTTGTGCTGTGGACCGCCACCCAACAGACGAAAACATCAATTTAACAATACTTTGCTCAGATTCAAATGGAAAGAACAGATCTTCAGCCAGAATCTTACAAATAATAAAGGGTAAAGACTATGGTAAGTTCCATCCAGGGGAAAGTTGGGAAGAGACAGTTTCTATGCCCATGGAATCATAAATAAAAAGCAGAAAAAAACTGATACAGGACTGTATCAGTCCAGGATAGGTAGCTTCCAGTATAGACAGGATAGGTTACGTAAAAAAACTTATGAACTTACGAAAAGAATGGTACAAGCAGATAACAATGCAAGACAAAACCCAAACCTAAATGACTCAAATTTTCCTTGTTGGTGTAAAATATAATGTAAATAAGACTTAAGAAATATGCCAGTTGCTAGTCTGTCAAAGTTCTCACTGTTGCTTCATATGGCTCATAAAGATTTCGGAATATCGGGAACTGATGAAAACGTGTTCTCAGCCATTCACAAATAGCCTTTTAAGGCACAGAATGGAATCCTCATGCAATGCACTTCCTATAATGGAAAAAGTGAGCTAGACAACAACAGACTATAACCAAACGGGGAAATGATTGAGCTCTGTTTTAAACTGACAACCTTAGAAAAATGTATGATGCTGCTACTTCATAATGAATGACTTGTTTAGATTAGATTGCAAAAAGATAAACATACTCAATTAGGGACTTGAAATTTTAAAGTGTTGCATGTTCTCTCTGACTCAATATGATTGTCAGTCACAGTTTTGGTTTAATGTTTAACTCTGCTACTCGCTAAGATCGCTTGCTTAGGCAATCCAGGTGACAGTTACTCTGAGCTATTATCTACCTTGGTTGACTGTTTAGCAGCTTGTAATTTCATGGTGGTAAAAGGTGACAGGTGCCAAAGGTGTGTAAAGGCATCAAGAACTGGTCTGTCTCCTGAAGTGTAGCACTTTCTGGGTTTATTCACATCCCTAGTCCTCCCACCTCTACTTTACTTAAAAGTAAAGCAGTTGTGCTGGCTAATACGATAGTACACAATAGTGTAATACAATTGTTCTACTTTAATTGTTGTGTGTATTTTCTGTGTTCATATTATAAAAGCCAAACCAAAGCGTAATATTTGGTAAACCACTGCTACAATGGAATTTTGACAGCATCTTTATTGCAGGGTAAACTAAGCAATATTCTGCCCATCCAAAACAGCTTGCTAGTATTAATACTAGGCTCTGGGTCAGTTGCTTCAATGGAAAGAACTCATCATCCTTTTCTCCCACATAAAATTTCAGCACTTACTTTTGTAGAATAATTAGAGAAATTCATCTATCAAAGACTTACAGATAGCCCTCCAACTAAAAAAAGTTCCTATAAAACAAAAAGGTCTATTGGTCGTGGCTTTAACTTAAAATTATGCAGTTAGCATGTCAAGTTGAGCCTGCTTTTGCCCTAAGCAGTATTTGATCGCATGAATAGGAACATTTCCAGTGAAACTTCCTTGGAGACATTATTTGGTTTGACTAAACTTTGAAGTTTTGTAAAAAAAAAGAAAAGAAAAATAAAATATGTATAAACTAGGAACTACAACAGCAGCATAAAATAGATAACCATGAGAAGCTATGGCCAGTGATACTAGTGTTTTCTGGAATGTAACACACATACCACGTTTGAAACTGACTTTGAAAGAGCTTCTCAAACCACTGAAAGGCTTTGAAAACAAATTGTGCTGAAAGTCACTGGAATTTCTGCAAGATACTAAAAGGACTTTACAGTGAAGGGGGTTTAACTGTATTCCTGAAGTTCAGGAGATCCATTATGCTGACTGTATTGACATATAAAGGTTAACAGTAGTAATTACATCAACTTCAATGAAAGTCCGACCTAATCCTCATATAGTTTTATTCCCCCAGCCTGTGCACACGGAAGAAAGCAATTACAGCCTCTCTTATCTACATCTCTAACCGATTGTTTCACAAACAGCCTTTGTTGTAATTTTCTGGTTTTTTTCATGTTTCATTTGCATCAAAACATGTTGAATTTTGAAGAACGTTTAAATGGAATTAACCCTCTTTTTTGAAGTAATAACATGTTTCTTAAATGTGAATCAAAATATGATTCTGCATATGATCTAATGCTACGGTAGTTCCTTTTTAGAAAGTGAGCCTTCACTTTTAGAATTCAAACCATTCAGCAGTGGATCCTTGGTTGGGGGATTTGTCTATCGAGGCTGCCAATCTGAAAGACTCTATGGAAGTTATGTGTTTGGAGACCGCAATGGGTAGGTTTCTTATAACTCACTTTTAAACAAAAATACATATAAAGTATATTTAGTTATTGAGCTTCCTGTATAAAAGAAGACCAACAGTCTTGCATAATGTGTCACTTTGCCAGGTTAGTGATATGACAGTGCAGATTAAAGTCTAGATTCGGAAATAAAATAGTACAGTATCCTAATGAATGGTGACATAGGTAACGTATCTGATCCTTGGAAAAAAGCACAGACAAAGACACATCACAGCACTCTTAAGATTTTAGTTCTACAAACACTTAGATGCATCATTTACATTGTGGTGGGAATAAATGTTAATTGTGGAACAGCTTCCCAAACAGGTCTAAGTGTTAAGACATTAAAAACTTTTGGGTCTTACGGAAACATCACTGATGGAGCAAAGTGAATGGGTGTAGTTTTCCCATGCCAAATAGCTCAGTACAAATGGCTATATAGTGTTGCTTGAACCCAATTTTGCAATGTTTGAATGACAGCAAGGGAAATGCTGTGCTTTTTAAGCATCTGAAAAACAACAGGCAGGAAATCACAAGGTGATGAACTGCACAGATGTATCTATGGAGCTACTTGCAGCAAGTGTTTACTTTTTTATCTGGACCTTCAAAACTCTCTATTCAAGGTGTAATATAACAATATGCTTTATGTGTTTTTGAATACAGAAATTTTTTAACACTGCAACAGAGTCCGGCAACCAAACAGTGGCAAGAGAAACCCCTCTGTCTTGGGAACACTGGTTCATGTAGAGGTTTCTTTTCTGGCCCTGTCTTGGGATTTGGTGAAGATGAATCAGGTAAATAAAATAAATAATAAAAAATGTTGTTAAATCATAAGCTTTATTGGTAATGCCTGCTGAGCTATTCAAAAGCATAGTCAATGTTTAAAACAAAGAAATCTAGAAGCTATCTTTCCTTTGCCAAAGAAGCCTGTGCTGCTTTCAGCTACCCCTTAGCAGCCTTGTCAGAAGAACCAAGAAGAGAATGGGTAGTTGGAAGAAGCCCAGGTCCTTACTGTCTCTCACATTCTGTGAACTGTGTCCCTCACTATGACACAATGTGTCATATACCGGCTTTTATTCCCGACATTACAGATTTAAGAGGCAAAGATACTGCATGAGCAGATTGATCCCCCTCTTGCCCCTTCCTAATTTTATTTTCTTAACCAATTCTATAAATACGAAACAAAACATTCATGATAAAATGCTTCTCAGATTTTAGCATCATTTGGGAAAGCGCTATTTTGAATTTCCAAATAGCAAGATTCTGCTGTGTATTTCAGTGATGAGTGTTTCTTCTGATGTTTTTAATCTCATCTTGCAAATACAGCTAGATCACAAAAGCTTTGTATTTGACATCTTAGAAAAAAACTAATTTACTGCCCTGGTTTCTTTAACAGGTGAGATTTACATATTATCAAGCAGTAAAAGTATGACACAGCCTCACAGTGGAAAACTCTACAAGATCATTGACCCGAAAAGGTGAGCATCACTAAAATTAGACTTTCCTTCACCAGGATAGAAAACAAAATGTTAATGAAGTTCTTTACATGCAGCTGAACTATGTAATACTGACATTCAGTAAGAAAGGAAATTCTCAGTGCAGGGGGCTTCCTAAAAGCAAATGTACCATCCGCAGCAAGCAGAACAGATTCACTAAAAGTAATTACTGTCTCATAGAAAGTGAATGTCAGAAGAAAAGAGGTGTAATCAACACTACTTCCAGAAATTTTTACTCTTCATCATTATGCTAACTGCTGCCCACTGTTCCCACCTAGATTCACATTTTTTGCATGCATTCATAGAAAAGTAGACATATTTAATGTGGAACCATGTGGACCAGCACAGGTAAAACCTGCTCCTGGTAGTTTTGAAGCAATTGACTTGTAGGCACCACAGAGGCTAAGCAGAATCAATGGAAGGCAGATGCTAGAATTTTCCCCAGCAGTACTACTTCCCTACCTGCCACTGTGGTAGGACAGTGCAAAATGGGAGCTGGTTCAAAAGGTTAGTACTGGCTGACAATACCTACCCTACTACAGGTATTGCTACTACAGAAAATAATTTCACAGTACTAGACAGCAGATAAGCCATCCCCGGGCAGTGCTAGTCTCATTTCCTCAGTTTCAGTTTTGCCACAGGGACATCGCTAAGGGACAAATCCAGTCTTCCCCAAACACCTCTTCAGTTGTATAGGACATACCACCAACGGAGAATAATACAGAGAACTGAATCCTCAGCGTGTGAACGGTCACTAACTACAAGTTTTCAGCATCTTTCCATACCCCTGCATTTATCTGTCTTTCCCCGGGAAGGTCTGGAGCACCAAGGAAGGAAACCTCCTTCTCTTGGACTGTGTGCCAAAAATACACTAAACTCTTTAACAGTTCTTAAAGCACCATTTCCAAAAGGCTTATAAATCCCACTCAAGTGACTTATGAGACATGGAATTGATATGATTAGCTTATCTATTTAGACTAATTTACTAGTTGTAAAATGAGGATAAATGAAAATTATCAAACCAGACATTTTTGAGTTATGATCTTTGCAGAGCAGCTAGAGCTACTAAAATATTAGGGGATCTGGAAAGACTGTAAAAAGCCAGTTTCCAACATGACCCAGGGCCCCAACAACAATAAGAGCAGATGACTAGTAGATACTCACTTTTGCTGAAGAAATACCATTTTCTTCATGGTGGATCTTGCTGCTCTATCAGACCAATTCTGTAGCATGTAAAGGTAGCACATCCATCCTGCAAAAGCATCAGAAATTAGCACAAAATGAAGTAGCCACAGAAATGAAGTTAGTCATATTAGTTACTTTGACCTTATCATACCCTGAGAAAGCAATTGCCTATTTGTGCAGCATCTGCGTCAGCATGTTTCCCCCATTAGCATCAGATAGAGTTAGACTCATATTTCTGGTTTTGCTATTGACTGCTTCAGAGAGGAATCTATTTTCCTGTTAGAATTTAAATTCTAAAAATTGCTACTGGGACAAGTAAATAATAAATATGTGAAACAGGATGCACACTGTATTACAAGTTACAGGAAAGTTTCAGTGTTTTATAATTATACTATCACCTATGCAAGTCGTTTGGAAGCAGATGTTACTTGCAGTTTAGTGCAGTCTGTCAGTCAAGGTTAGTACGTATGTTTTATTTATGCTTTCCGGTATTAAAAACATTTTTTTAGAACAAAACTTGCCATTCTTTCTGGGATTGTTTAGTCTGTTGGTGTATGGTTTTTAAGTGAATTTTACACCCTAAATCCACTATTAGTATCTAATTACATGGGGCTGCCTTGTTTGACCTTGGCTTTTTGTTCTTGTTACCTCTTCCAGTAGGGTGGTCTTCAGCTGACATACCTGAAAGGCCAGACCTCCCATTGCTGTGCTCACGATTGGCTGTTTTCATGCATGGAAAAGGAATGAAACTATGTTCGGTTACTGGTGAAAGTAACCAGAAAACTATAAAATACTTTGGTAAATTGGCACACAGTGAAATTAAACAGACTGTGGCAAAAGGACATAGGTTTTGGTAACAATTTTTAGAAACATGAGATGATTTTCATTCAGGCAAAGTTTTGAGTTTTGTTGTTTTTCAATCTCACACCAATGCAGACTTTTAAAAGACAGATAGGTACTTCCACAAAAGAGCATTGCAGCTCTATTTACCATTCAATGCTAATTTCACATTACACATGTAAACAATTTTAAAATTCCATGTCACTGGCAAATGTTAATGTAATGCTTTGTTAACAAAATATTGTTATTCATGGGCTGATATTTTCTGCATGCTAACATTGCTGCTCCTTCATGTCTCCCTCATGGTATGTGCCATACAAATATATCGAATATACGTATAAACCCTAATAAGCTCTCTAGAACAGAAAGATGCTACAGGTGGGCTCTGAGCATCAGGTATAAATAAATTCATCAAGATATTGATTTGTCACATCATAGAAATTCATTGCTTGCTAAGAAAACCCTTCACATGTAACAAAAATGAAGTGTTAAGCTGAGGTGATACATAACAAATTGACAAATATGATCCACACAGAGGCTCTGAATCCTTCCATCATCAAGGCAGCTTGAAACATAGAATTCAAGTTACCACAGGAAACTTTTGTTCAGTTCTTCCAAATACTTAATGTCAATAACTAAGTAGCTTTCCCTGAAAAGCACAGAATTAAATAATCCTTCTCATTGTAACAAGGCACTTAAAATAATACATTAGTACTTTGGAGCTTTTAGACAATGAATCGATAAATCAGAAACATGAAAGTTAAATTGAATGTTAAAACCAAGTATGTGAGGTGCAGCAAAATGCACATTTACTACCTATTACCAAAATCAGGTAGAGTGAAGAGGATGGGTAATAGTATAGTTAGCTTTGAGATTGGAGAAGATGTGAGAAACCCTAAGAATTACAAACATTTAAGACCAGCTTTAAATTAATTAAACTAGCAGACAAAAGAAGAATTTCTTAAGTTAAAACTGTGTCTCTGAAATATATATCTATTCTTTGATGATTATAAAAAAAGTTATCACAAGTAAACTGCTTTTCAGGGTTACGAACTCATGAAAAAACACTGGGAGAAAGACTTACATACTTCTCAACTAAAACGTAGGGCTGCTCATGTCCTGAAGATCAGAGCAAATGCTAGCACTGTATAAATTGTCTTTGTGACCAAAAAAGAAAACCTTTTTATGTTCCGTATTTCTACTTTCTGGTTTATAATTTTTCTATCTGGCTTTCTGTTTCCACAAGTACATACTAATATAAATCAAAAACACACTGATGAATGCATGGGAAAAATAACTAGGTAAACAGTGGTGTAGAAAATGTGTATAGGTCCAAATATTACAGTTGGTCAATAATGGTGAAAACAGGAGATGAACTCATTAGAAAACAAAACCTTGATGGGAGGAGAGAATCAGCTGTCGACAGTATTAAAAATGTGTATTTAAATAAGAAAGATCTGTTGAAAGTTTCATATCAGCTGTACTTCGAACATTATTACCAGCTATTCTTTGAAAACCATAGATGAGGACAGACCAAGAAGTAAGAAAATAAACTTTGGAAGGTGGCAGAACAGCCATAATGTGGCTTTGTAAGCCTGCTTTTAGAATACTTATATTATGATCACTTTTATCTCCAGGCAAATTCTAGAAAAAAATAAAGAATCAGAGAAGAGCATTCAAACTGATGGACAATGCAAAAGATTTCCATTTAACACTTGAAACTTAACTTAGAAAAGTTTATAGTGCTGTATCCCCTGTGAAGTTTTAAGTGTTTGCCACTGTTGATACGGTGATTCCAAAGGGAATAATTCTTTTGCTCGGGATGGCTCACTGGAGCCAGCAGATGATTTTTATGAAAGAAGGCAGAGCTTAAGTGTCCTTGCACACTTAAGATTTCCTCTTCCTCTCCTTCTAACATGTTAGAGATCTGAATTTCAATATGCTTCATATCATCAGCCAGAATAGCTGCTTTCCATTGGATTGAAACTCGAACTTGATTCAAACCACCTCACTCCTCTTTCATGCCCCCCAAGAGTATGTAATTCCACTTATCATCCTTTCCATCATCACCCTCTGGGATTTCCGGTATCAGAGTATATCCAAACAGACTGATTTCAGACACTAAGGGATAGTATCTAGGTCATACCTCATTTTTACAAAAAACACTCATAGTTTTATTTTTTAGTATGAGTCTAGAGTGTTTGATGGTATGATAGAAGAATAGCATCTATGAAAGTGTAGCCCTCTTCAATTATGCCTTAATTACTAAGGAAATGGAAACACAGAAACATACGGTATTAGACTAATCTGCATCAAGATACTCAGGTGTGATGGGTTATGGGTACACTCTGAAGCTACTACTGGAAACTCTCTGTAGAGTGAGCCAATTTTGTTGGTGAATGCTCTCACCAACCCAGGTGGGCCATATGATTTCTTTCTGTTCAGAAAGTTACTATCCCTTAAGTCATTTGAGGGAATGGAAAGCCAGAATTAATATCTAATGATGTTTAGCTTAGCTGGAGCATGCAAAATTCTTATCTCATTTACCTACCCACATGCAGTTACTATTCCCATAAGAGACACTAAAGAAAAATTAGAGCTTTTTGCGAATACCAGTCTAGAGAGTTTCACTTTACAAAAGTACTTCACAAAAACTCCTTTGTAACCACGATGGAAAAACCTAAGGATTTTTTTCAATCACATCACAGCTCACTGACTGTAAAAGTTTTTGTTTTGGTTTGGTATTTTTTTTCCTCCTTTTTTTTTTTTAAAAAAAGTCTTTCTAGCATTGGCTAGTAAGGATTTCTCACTTTTTATCGCTTTATAAGGAAAAAACAGCTCAGTTTATCTTTTGCTTATTTTCTGGAGCCTGCAGGAAGCCTTTGCCATCCTAAAGAAAGTCACACATAATAGAGCAGCTTTAGCCCAGTAAGCCAGTCTTTCCCAATTCATCAGTCAAAGTGTTATGCAAGTGGCCCCCTAAATTGATAAATTCCCACAGTGCCTGTTGACCCAGCTGCCAAGTGCTCATGCAGCAGGTGTTGTTTTCATGACCACCCTGACAGTAATACAAACTGTTTAGCAGTTGCATTGACCTCTTAGCTATTAACATTGATACAGGCTTCACTAGGGACTAGTTTTCAAACATGACAGAATTTCTTAAGACTAGAGGTCATGAACAAGTATACCATATAAGAATAAATTTGATATGCTGCTGAG
Source organism: Psilopsiagon aurifrons (assembly GCA_025447955.1). Lineage (NCBI taxonomy): Eukaryota > Metazoa > Chordata > Aves > Psittaciformes > Psittacidae > Psilopsiagon > Psilopsiagon aurifrons. Next base: position 41,551 of record JAOEHY010018774.1, read on the forward strand.
TTTAAATCTTAAAAGCCATGATTTTTTTCCACATTATTCCCATGTAGTAAATCTGGAGACAAGTAACGAGCTTTTGGCATCTCTCCCAGGACTAAAGGTATACTTTTTAATTTTAGAAGCCGTACCTGAAGAGATACTATATTTATTCTATGACAAGTAGTAAATTTAGTCTGTGACAAGCAGTGAAACAAATTTATTGTTTCTTGACATTTTCCCTTATAAGGAAAAACCCAAACAACTAGTGCACAAATTTTGGTGATATACTTAAGCATCATTCTTATACCTAATATCCTGTGAGCAGTTAACTGAAGCATAACATTCTCTCCTTATATTTTTATTACAATCAGGATTTCTACAGCCATGTCCCTTCTTTGATCGTGAACATCCAGGAGTTTTGTTTGGGTTTTTCTCACTTTCCTGGGAGAAAAGGAGATTTTTGATATTGTGTCAAAAGCATGAAGGAGGAATTGTTTTCAGTACCATTGTATTACTGCTGAATTTGACCCTCCATTTGCATTGATTTATGTATGTCTAAGTTACAGGCAAGAGCATATCTGAATCACTCTGTGCATTTAGTGGAACTGTGAAGAGGTGAACTAAGGAAAAAGCATGAAATCCTAAGTAGCTCCAGCATGAGTTTTAATCTATTAAAGCATGTTAGACTTTTATGCGCCTCTAAACTAGCAGTAGGAGCTACTTTCTTACACTACCTACAATAATGCAGAAAAAAATATTTTACACATCCTACAGCCAAGAATTCCCAGCTCCCTGCACTCGTCAGCAAAGGGACCCAGTGAGGGCCCCAGCTCCCAGTACAACTTTTCCTCCATGTTCCATACATTTAGAGTTGTTATACAGTTTCGTGAAAGCATGTTTTAACAAGCAAGATATACTGTACTGTACTGTATATATGAACAGCTCTTTAAGATAACTAGAATTGTACAGACCGTATAAATAGTCATTATCAGCTACATTTTTGGCTGACTTTCTGCGGACCAAGTAGTGCTTACTGTAAGAGTAATCAAGCCGTACCCTTTTGAGTTTTATAGATTGAGGGAGACAAGAAAAAAATTCTCACCAGCCCCCAACGTGGCTCCATCTATTCCCCTCCATTTTCCACATCAGGAGACACAGCGAAGCACTAGTTATATAAACAAAACCATAGGTTTGTCTAAGTGGTGGAAAGATCAGATCCCAACAGTCAGTTTGAAGACTTACACTTATGAAATTCAGTTCAACTTATGCTAAGCTTGAAAATTTCTACCCCTTTAAAACCTTAAAAATGTAAAGTGCAAGTATTGTGGGGCAGAGACTTTCTCTTGATACATATTGGTACAACAACATTCAAATCCTGAAAGAGAAGTGTGGCTTTTCCCATAGTACAACCAAGTAAAGCCAGTAATTCTTTTCACACACGGGGATTCTGCTGCAGCTGCATTTGCATTCCTCTTTTCCTAAGGCACTCTGCCAACCAGAATTTTTTCCATCTTCGTATCTACTCCACCCCACCATTAATAAATATTGCCTGAGGATGATTAGAGCAAATTATCGATTGATGGTAGAATAAAAGGGGCAAGGTTACACTCACAAGTAGAGCACTAGAAAACTTCAAATCATAAAAGTGACCAGCCATACTTGGCTGGATACAAAAAGTATTATTTCTACCTCTTTACTTAAATACAAATAATAAAAGAAACATATATTCCAACACTATCATAGATAAATACTATACCACTTTTCATAAAATGAATTATCATCTTTACAAATAAAATATCTGACTTATGAGGTCATTCTTTGCTAAAGATATACCACTGGAGCTCTCTTCCAAGAGATGCTTTAGGAGCCTGAGGTTATGCTTCCTGCTAAACACAGTACTGTACTTGCTTTTGAGCAAGAAAAAGGCTCCCATTTAAAATAACTTGAAAGAATGGGCTTTAACAGAGACAGATGAAGAAAGAATGTTGTCTCCTATGCAGCTGGCTATAAAGAAATCACTTCAGATTTAATTTTTTCTTCTTTTTCCAGGGGTAGGAATGAGAAGAAAGATCTTTTTATATCTGAAGAAGTCTCCACTGAAAATCGCATCATTTTATAGAGCTGTTTCCAAAAGAGTATTGCCTGTGAATCTCACAATTTTTAAGTGTAGGAACTTTCTTAACCATGACTATAGAACTGGAATTCCTTACAGGTCAAAACCATAATGCATTATATTTAAAAGACGGCTGTGGAAATACGCAAACATAAAACCCGAAAGGGTTTCAAATATGCTGCATGAAAGGTGTCAGAATGTTTCAAAGCCCTTAAATAATACAGGACCTGAAGTCTGATTTTCAGAAATGCTTCTGAAATTTTGCTACACTAAAGATGCATCTACACATTCTTTCTGTCCTTAACATTTTTGGAGAACCAGTTATTAAATATGGATGTTTAAGTAATCATGGTAGCAATTAAGACTGAGCAGAGAAAGTGCTACAGTGAAGCAAACTAATGAGCCTGTACTCTATTACTGTGTTTCAAAGACAAATGCAAGAAACCGTGTAATGTACCATTGACAAGCTGCATGCCAAAATGGGTGGGTGGGGGAGAATATAAGCCCAGTCAGCTAGTTAGGGACTCCTATAACATTAGATATGAGTGCTTATTTTTCTTTAAAATTGTTTTTATTCTATCTAATATTACTTTGAATGGTCCCATTGTGCATAGAAAAATCTTTGTAAAACCCTACTAGAACATGGGCTTCACTGGTATCTTAGAAGCCATGAGTTCAACTAGTCAATTTTGTTTTCTTTAGCTTATTTTTTTTCCTTCAATATTTTTTATCATGTTGAAATGGGAGATATGCAAGAATGCCCAATTTCCCTTGTCTTTTTCTGCCACAGTTTTCCACGCCTCCATCATACCCCTTCTTCAGACTTCAAAGACTATGCTTTTCTCCCCATAGGATTATCTAGGATTTTAATATTTGACAGGATAATCAGTGCATCAGACACTGTATCAGCTATTTGCATATAATTGAGGTTTAATACTGATGTCAGCATAATGAACAATGTTATTTTCTATTCTATTTCTATCTCATATAATTTTGCTTTGGTTTGTTTAGATTCTAGCTGGACACTTAGCCATGGTTTCTCTGAGCTTTCCACAAAACTATCAAAATCTTCGTCCTGCAAATTTCAAGCTTAGGAATATATGGCAGTAGTTCAGATTATTTCCTTGAGAATAAAAAATTGTGTGTTTGTTACTAATTAACTTCATTTGGCATGATACTCCCATTCAGTTACTTGTTCAGATCTCTTAGGAGATCCTGATGCTCTTTTCAAAACTTACTCCTGTGCAATCAAACCTACAGCAGAGACAAAACATGATACCTCTACCATGAGCTTGTAGCCTTGTGATGACCCTATCAGTCTCCAGCTGCTGAACTCAGACAGCAAATAAGTCACCAGTATGATGACATACAGATAAATTAGAAACAAAAAAACTCCAAACAATTAAAAAGCATTGGAAGTCTTACCAACAGTTAGGGCATGCTTAAGTTAAAACACTTCAGCGTTTACACACTTAACACTACAGAAGGAACACTACAGTTGCTACTTTGTTAAGGAAGATAATGTTGTGCTTTTGCAAATAAAAAAGGCTGGACATGAAAAATATTTTGTAGACATTGGCAGAAAAAATTGGCATTATGTAAGACTTGATACCAAGAAGCCCAGGAAAAAACAGTATCAGAAATACTTTGCCAACTGAACTACAGTTTCCTTCCCACATGCATTTCACAGAAGCACCCACAGAATGGTTGAGGCTGGAAGAGACATCTGTGGGGTACCTGGCCCAACACCTATGCTCAAGCAGGCCACCTAGAGCCAGTTGTTCAGGATCATGTCCAGACAGTTTCTGAATATCTCCAAGGACGGAGACTCCACAACCTCTCTGAGCAAACTTTGCCAGTAGCGAAAGTCTTTCCTGATGTTCAGATGCTTCAGTAAGCATCCAGAATGCATAATCCAAACATGATACCATTACAATATGGAAATTAAATATCTGCCATGTCAAACTGAATTCATAGACAGAGGCAATGTTTGCAAAATAATTATGCATGCCATAATGTGTGACATAAAACTTGCTGCTCAGATTACTCTTCCCAGGATACAAATAGAAATATGAATCAGCAGGAAAAGCAAAAAGACACCATCAGATTCTGGACTAATATGACTGTTTGCACTCACTGAAGAAATTGCTCACAATCAGTAGAATTTAGCATGTCTAATAATGATATTATCCAGACATATATGCTGCCTGTGATAAGGTCTTCAGGAAGCTCATTTGCCAGGTTTATGCTTTAAGAATTCTCGAGGACTATTATCTCATCGTGTAGACCTCTGAAGGCAGTTATACAAAAGAACAAAAAATCACACTGTATTGTTCTTTAATGTAACATATTATGTCTACATTTACTGGCATTTTTGAGAAAAAAAGCAATCCCCTTAGAACAGATTTCTCCCACTGACAGTACAATAAAAGAGACTCAGGCCTGTAATAACAACCCCAAAGCCTCTCTTATTGACCCCAACTTTAACTGTTTGGTTCTTTTTTTGGTTTTTTTTCAGGCCTTTAGTCCCTGAAGAATGCAAAAGAACAGCTCAGCCTGCACAGATACTGACATCTGAATGCTCAAGGCATTGTAGAAACGGGCACTGCACTCCCACAGGAAAATGCTGCTGCAATCAAGGCTGGGAAGGAGAATTCTGCAGAACTGGTGTGTATACAGATTCATAACAATAAGTGAAAAAAAACTATGATATGTTATAATTTGCTTTTAACTATTTGCTGAGAGGAATTTTCAATATATGTCACTAACCTATCAGTGCTAAGACAATGACAAAGAAATACTGATCTCATGAGTTGTAGAAGAACTGCAAGTTTGGATGAGTACAACAGTTAAAACATTTAATGCAGCATCAACCACTACAGAATGCAATTAATAGCATGCTATGCAGGGGGACCTTGACATACTTGTAAGGTGGGCTGATGCCAACCTGATGAAGTTTAACCATGCCAAGAGCAAGGTCCTACACATGGGTCGGAGCAATCCCAGGCACACATGCAGGTTGGGCAGAGAAGAGATTCAGAGCAGCCCTGCAGAGAAGGACTTGGGGGTGT
>JAOEHY010018776.1:0-14056 GCA_025447955.1 Psilopsiagon aurifrons
GGGGGTGCCCCGGGGAGGGGGCTCCGGTGTGAGATATAGCTGGGGGTCGTGTGTGCGCTGGCAGCGCTCCCCTGGGGCTGGACCGCAGGCTCGGAGACCACCGGGACCGACTACCGGGGTCTGTGTGTGTCTGCGCGGGGGGTGATGGCGTGAGAGGGGGAGCAGAGGCCGTCCGCACGCCGGCCCCTGTGGGGTGAGCCCCGACATCCGCCTCAGCCGGTGGGGCACGGAGCGGGACCGCGCTTCGCCGGGGCTCCGGCACCGCTTGAACTCGGCGCAGCAGCCGGGAGCAGCTGACGGATGGTTTCGTCTTTCATTGACTAAGCCGCGGGTTGTACTCGGTGTTCAAGTTTACGCTGGGAGGAAAGGGCCTGCTGGCGGTGGTGTGCCGCGGGCATCTGCGCCGCTTCCCCCTGCGCCCGAGCGGCTGTGCGCTGCCGAGATTCGCCCCGCTCGGGTTTGTGCTGAACATCCCCGGTCACGGAGTTCTCTCTCCTCCAGGACTGTGCTGCTTTGGCAACTTTGCTGTTAAAAATAGTCGGAATTGTGTGTCCAGACCTCGGCAGTGTGTGTACTGCTGAGCCGGGTGGAAGCGACGTGGGCACGGCTGCAGATGGAGGGTTTTTTCTGTGTTTTTCTGGCTCTTCTTTTTGGTTCAATTTGTGATTTTGTACCACAGCCATATGAATGGAGAATTGATTACTCGTAATCCTTATTGTGAAGTATCTCCCCATCCCCTTATCTACGAGCCTGAAAAAACCCAGAGTAAGACAACTGGGATGAAGCTGTAGCTGTTTGCCCACCCACAGGTCTGGGGCACAGGGTCTGTACCCCCCTTTTTCATGCCCCATTTTTCAGTGCTGCTGCCTTGGACAACAGGTGCCCTTGAGGGCAGGATTTTAATGATGCTTTTATGACTTAGCCATGGCCTTCCCCTGTAGTTCATGTGCTACTGCTGCTGGTTTGGGATACTTTCTCCTCCTTTGCTGAGGTTTTGGGTAGATCATTAAAGCTGACCAGTTGGAGCCCACTGCCTCTTGGTACCCAGAGGTGGGTGCTCACCTGAGCTGGGCCGTGCTGCTGCTGTCTGGTGGAATGCAGGTGCAAGGGCTGCCTTGGTGCTTGGCCATTCTTTTCTGTTGCCCCTCGGGTTTTGTCTTGTGCAGCCCAGGTCCATCCCTGCCATAGCTCTGCTCATAGGCCGTGAGCTCAAGCTATGGGCCAGCAAGTTTTGGAGGGGATGGTTGATTGCGGGGTGGCCAGAGTCCCCCTGATCCTCCAGTGCTCTGTTGTCTGGGGCCTCTTCTGCTGCTTTTACGTGCTGTGTGTAGGGTGTGCCTGAGCACCAGTAAGGTCAGCGCTGCCAGCATGGCCCAGATGCTCCTTTGGATATTGTCCCCCCTGGAACTCGTTTACCATCCTGCGTTTGCCCCAGAGCATGGCAGTGAAGGAAGGGGAGAGCTTTACTAGTGACACGGAGCGAGGCTTTTCCCAAAGTCAGCTTTCCCCTGGGTAGTGGCTTTCCATGAATGAGCTCAGCATGACACTTGAGGGCTGAGGAAAAATCTGGCTCCGAACTCTCACAGAAATCTGGCCACTATGTGAGTCTGGGTCTGTTGGGTTTTTCCCCCCACCATCTTATTGAGCACGAGCTCTCTCAGTGTAGCTCTTGCTGCGGGGTTTCCCCTGTGCGAGAAGAGTCACACAGACATCTCAATGAGAGAACGAGACCTTGAGGAGGGGTTTTCTTCTCCTGCGGACTGAGGAGCCGTGGGAGCGACTGCAAGAATTCAGGCAGTGCTTTACGGCGGTTGCTTTGCCTTATGCAAGCTGCCAGGGCCATCAAAGTGACATAATCTGCAGGAAAAGGAAGGGACTGCTAGCGGCATCGTCAAAAGGGACTCTGTTCCTCCACCTGCTCCTATTTTCTTTTTTTCCTCCTACATTCAGCCTTTGTTCTGTGTTTTCAATTGAGTTTTGCTTTACACGAGCCATATGCAAGCCTGGCAGGATCAGTGGCAGCTGCAGAGTCCCTGGTGGCCTGTGTCCCTTCCTTGTTAGCAACCCACCAAAGAGCAGCACAACAGCTCGCCCTCACTGTGCTCCCTCGCCGTGCTGGGGCGATGCTCCTGTCCCGCTCCAGGGATCCAGGGTTTGGATATGGGTGTTTTTATCTATACCCATTTTCCTGGATGTCCCACATGTAAGTGAGGGGAGGCTACAGTGGCTGTTCTCTGGCAGGGTACAGCCGGTGGGTGTGTGCCCCAGGGTGGGTGCACCCCTCCATTCACTCCTCAGTCTCAGCTATGGTGTAGATGGCTGGGAACAAGGGAAATGTCTCCGCTCATTGCTGGTGGTTTATGGGTTGGTTCAGGGCTGCTCACAGGTGGTTTGCGTCCTTGAGGAAACCTTTGTGCTGCTGAAGGCAGTTTTAATCCTCAGTTGTTTCAATGGGACGTACACCAGAGCAGTGTCTTGCATGGTTTGGGCCTCTCCCCTCCTGCCCCAGGCTGGCACCACGTCCCTTTGCCCTTTGGCATCGGTTCTGTCAGTGGCTGGAGATGCTGGTTTCTGGGAGCTGTTTTCTGCAATTTGCAGATTACTGAATCAGCTCAGGAATGGCTGCCCAGGGCTTGCGGGCTCCTCTTTGCCAGGAATTGGCTCAGATGAGCCTTCTGCTCTGAAGTCCATGAGTGCCTGGGCTGATGTACCCAACCAGTGTGGGAAATCACTGCTTTCTGCTCCTGTGAGTGATAGCAGACGGTGAAATTTGTAAATGATAAAATCCTCTTTCCACCATTATTTGCACGTGGAGCCCTGCTTTCCAGCCAGACCAAGTGGGAAGCCCTTGGCTGGTTGGAAAGAACACAGTGCCTGCAGAGGTGCGGGCAGAGCAGGAGCGGGCCCCTCACTGTAGCCTGCACAGGACAGGCAATGCACAGGGACCCAGCACAGGCAGCGCTGCCTGCACGGGTGCGGAACACTCTGCACTGTTCTCAGCAGTGTTTATTCTCTGTGCAGAGGGGTAATTAAAGCTGAACTCATGGCAGTGAAATGTCACCTTGCTGGGCTCAGGGCCCTGGTTCCCGCTCGCGGGAGCTGCCCGTGGGGTGCGCGCAGGTGCAGGTTGGCACTTCACACTTACCGTGATTTATTACAAGAAATCTAGATCAGAAAATGCTGTGCTTGTTCTCTGCTGACTCTCAGGCTCAGTGCACCAAGGTAACGCTTCGGGGTAGGGCCAGCCTGAGCTCAGGACGTGACAAGGTAAATCAGCTCATTAGGGAAGATGTTCCGCAGAGGTGGCTTTGCAGCTGGGTGCCGGCTGAGACCCAGGTCTGGGGGGAGCCCTGCAGCAGCATGTGTCCTCTGCAGACGTCCTCCCGGCGTGAGTGATGATGCAGCGAGATCCTGCCTGCCTGGAGTGCCCGGGATTGGATGGAGAGCTGTTCAAAGTCAGAGTAAGGTGCTTCGCTCAGGCACTCACTGCAGATCTCCAAGTGTACAACCTCCGCCGGGTGCCCTTGTCGCTGTTGCAGAAAACCCCCACTTTTGGATGAGTTTGTTTTGCAGTCTGAGCAGGCGGCCGAGGGCTTCTGCCTTCACCGGTCCTCCCTGGGGGTCGGGGGCTTGGTCGCAACATGAGGGGGGTGGAGATGATGCAGGATGGAGAGGAGCCTCTGGTGAGGGAGGACAAGGAGCCCCAGCTCCGCTCCCACCACGGCCAGGCACAGGGGCTTAACCTGGGTGCTGGGAGGCTGAGCAGCAGTACAGAAGCAGAGTCTCCTGTGAAAATCCGAGATGCTGGGCACTGAATATTAAATAAACTAAAAAGGGAGCAGCTGGCAAGGTGATGGCCATCAAGGATAGAAGAATGGTGAGGCCAAAAATAGAGGCTGTTAATTTACAGGATGATCTTTGCTGTCCTTCTAAGGGTGCAGCATCTGGACAGACTGAACCTGCTGCTGCAACCTTAGACCAGGTTTCATCTGCGGAATTAAGAGTAGGTATAAAGGTAACCTGCAATGCAATTTACCCAGTGTAATGATTGGTAGAGCCGATCACTAAGTGTGAAACACCTCATTGTGTCAGGTAATAGGCTGACATCTCTCTTCCCCCTGTGTGAATTATATGAACACACCGTGTCAATTTAGAGCCTGGCTGGTAAATCAGACAAACAAAACAAGAAGATGGGATGCATTAGGTGTTTTTCATTAGGCTTTAGGCTAGGAAACTGAGAGGGAAGAGTGCACTTGGAGGTGGAGGTTCAGCTGAAAAAGCTGAGGGGACATGGATATGAATTTGGAGGCAATCTTGGGATGAACAGGGATGCTCTAAAGACAAGAGAAAGACTTTGCTCTCACTGTGTTGAGACTCACCATTGCCCATGCACTCAAAATGTGGGGGGACCCCCCTAAGCACATCCCCATGGCTCTGGGATGCGGAGGGACCCTTGCTGCAATGGTAGGGCTGATCTCACGGTCTCCATTAGGAAACCCTGTGGTTGGGCCTGCATAACTGCATTAAGGTATTTCCTTAATTAGATTTACTAAGTATGTAGGATTCTAATTCTTTCTTTTCCTTCTCTCCTAATTTGCCTAATGAGAAAAATGAAGAAACAAAATTACAAAGACGGTGCCCGTGGTGCATCTGGAGAGGCCGCGTGTGGCCGTGCAGCACTGGAGGATGCTCTCACCCATCCTGTGCATGGGTGCCTGGCCCTGGCCAGGGTGGGCTCAGGGTGCTGGGGCTGAGTGAGGCCCCTGGCTGCTGCTGTGCACTGGGTACTGCCTCCAGGCAGTGAGCGCAGCGCTGTAACCTTTGTTATTGCTGCTGGTGCACCCGTCCCGCACTGCCGGGGAGGGGCTGCAGAGGGTGTTTATTGGAGTTGTGCTGTGCCAAGCCCAGGCTTCAGCTCATCGCACTATTCCTGGTGTCCTTTGCTGTACGTTCTCTCCCCTGCTCCCCAGTTGCCCTCTCATGTGCTTGAGGTCAGGCTGCTCAGGCAGGAGCTGTGTGTTCACTGTTCTGGTGCAGGACTGCGGGCGTTTTGGGAAGGCTGGCATGGAGTGTGCAGGGGGTTGTGCCACGGAAGGGTCCCAGCCCCTGGAGTCCATCCTGTGGCACAGCACAGGCAGCAATGCTCGCAGGCTGCTGTCCGCTGGCATCCCGATCTCCAGGGGATCTCAGTGTCCTGGGGCTGCTCCCAGGGCTCTGCTGTGGGTGGGAGCTGGGTGCTGGTGCCTTGGGGGCTGTATGGTGTCCCTCGGCCCTCTCCTTGATGGTGTAGACCCCTGGGACCCTCACTGCTGTGCGGGCTCTGTGGACCCTTGTACCACTGGTGCCAGGCAGGAGCGGGTCACAGTGTGGGGCAGCCTCTGTGGCTCTGGTGGCACCTTCAGGGGAGATCCCCAGGGGCTGCTCTGCCTGCCAGCATGCCAGCGCACAAATAAGGACGTGCTGATCCTCCCCATGATTCATTTAGCATCCCAGGAGGGCAGTCTGTTTAGGAATCAGGCTGATGGCCCTTGACCCAGTGCTGACAGGAGGCTGAATCATCCCAGCCTGTGGCTGCAGTTTAACGTAACGTATTTCCAGTGCATGGAGGCTAATTACACACGGCGGCTGCTGAATGGGTTTGTTTTGCTCTCCCTGGAATTGCAGGAGCGGTTCCAGCAGTTTGGCCCCAAAGAAGCGATCAGCATGTGACAGAGGAACATGTTGTTAAGTTGTGTGAGTGATTTTGTAATACTTAGGATATGATGCTATGGCAACCTGCTACAAATCACAGATAAATCAAATTATTTGTGCATCCCTGTAACTTTAATCCTTGCAAAGTCTGATGCATTTTATGCCTTTGAGGCCACTCTGCAGATTAGAGCAATCAGGCAGGGCTCGCAGTTCAAAGCAGGAGAGCAGAGGATGAGTGGTTTGCTCCAGATCAGGCTGTGCCTTAGTGTCCCAGAAAGTCAAACAGCAAACAGTGGAAATCTGTCATCCTCAGCATTCTTTTCAGCAGTGGAGCCATGGTGAGTCGTGGAGAGGAGAATGGGCAGGAGCTTGGTGAGCAGTACAGAAGGGCAGGGAATGAATTCTGCTATTGCCCGCACACTGACCCACATTGCCTTAGTTAATTTCTTGCACTGAAAAACTGGAAGATGCTCAGAGCTTTACTGAGGTGAATTAAGGGAAAGCAAATGCCCGCACTCCTGCCCTGGGCTGTGGGAACTGCAGCCAGCAATTAATAACAAGTACGCAGAGTTTGGTCTGTGGGGTTTTGGGGGTCTATGGGCCAGGTCCCTGCATGCTGTATGATCCCTCTGTGCCCCTCCTGGGCTGGTCCTACACCTCCAGGACATATTTGTAGGCTTGAATCCAGAATTCCCCATGACATCCAGCTGGTGGTCCCCTGGCTGAAGCTGGAGTCCATTATCCTATTCCTTGGTCGTTGGATAATGAGAACTGTCTGTCTGCATCCTCTTCCCTTGGCCACAGATGCTGCAGCTCTCTGCTACTCTCTTCATGTGTGCAACACACCAGCAGCACGGGCTGAGAGGTGGCATCCCCCCAGGTCTGATCATGCTGCCCTGGGGACACGGCACTGCTGGCTCCAGCTGCGCTGCCATGAAGTCAGTCCCACAACGATGGGCTGAGATGCCAAATTCCCAGTGTGGGCTGTGGTGCTGAGAAGGGCAGGCTGGGATCTTGCAGGAGCGCAGGGCTGCAGTGCCTTCCTGCAACTGCAGCTGCAGGGGCTACCTCCGGACTGCGGGTATGTACATGTGTATGTGTTTGGGGAGAAGGAGCCAAATTTCATCAGGAGCAGATGTCTATTTATTACCAAGAGCAGGAGGAGCGCAGCCAGCCCTTCCCAAGCTCTGTTTCTGCCCCTTGATAGCAGGGATGCAGCCAAACAGCCACCCCTTTGGTCGCAGAGGTGACAGTGGGGTTTTGCACTCGCTGTTGCACCAACGGTATGTAGAAAACTTGCCTGCAGTTCCCAAAGCATCCCTGCTGCATCCCTGCACAGGAGGTCCACTGTGAACCTCTGACAGGAGCTGTATGTTTGAAGATGGCCCCAGCGGGTCCAGGATGTTGTGTGCCATGCCATGCCGTGCCATGCCATGCCTTCCCAGGGCAGGCTGCCATGGGAACCAGACCTGGTTACTGTGAGATAAACAGTGGGACATTTTGGCCGGGTTTCTGCCGTGCTGCTCTGGCAGGGACAAGAGGAAACCAGATTAACTCTCAGATCTTCTGACTCCCAGGCCAGTGTCTGGCAGTTCTGCTGTGAGTGGCAGCTTGGGCGTCTGCCTGGGGAGCAGTTGGTGAGAAAGGGATGGGGTGTTTTGATCAGGCAGTCAGTGGAGGGCTGACATTGTGCCTTCTTGAGGTTTGGTGGGATTCTGTGAGGGTTTCTTGGCAGGTCCATGGCACCGGTGCTGCTCCCCCTGCCCTGGGGTCTCGCATCCTCCTGATGCCTCTCACTGCCACCAAATTCAGCCTGTGCCAAGTGACTGTTGGCTAAGGGGCTCCGGGCTGGGCCCTGCCAAACCTACACTGGGGTGTCCCTGGGTTTGTGCTGGTTTCACCAAGCAGTCTGCATCCAGGCTCGGATGGGATTCATTCACCATCCAGGTTGCCAGTTGGCTGCAGGTCCTGCCCCAGCCAGGGGTTGCCCAGTGGAAGGACACTGTGTGGATGGGTGGTCACAGCAGCCCAGTCCTGCTTCCCTGCTCCGCCTGCATCACTGTCTCCGTGCCCCAGTCCTGCAGCCGGGCACTGGCTCGCTCCTGGGGTGGAGGCGGGTGCTCAGTGGGGCAGAGGGATCCCAGCCCGCAGTGGGCACAGGTTTCCTCAGGTGGCTTTTGCCATCTTCTGACACCATTTGGTCCCTTCTCAGATTCGAACTACGCTTCCCCGGCAGCCCGCCCGCGGCTTCCCCAAGGAAGATAAGCCCTTATCTCCCATCCCGCTCCGCGGGCCGCTGACACGCCTGCCTTGGGTCTTTCAGGAAACAGGAGCTGCTCAGCAGCGCGGATGTGACCGTCCCGGAGAGGCCGCTGTCGCCCCCCCTCACCGCGCCGCCGACCATGAAGGTGAGTGCTCGGGGATGCTCACGGGGCTGCGGCGCGGAGGGGCTGAGGCGCCGGCTCTGCACGGCCGGGCTGGCGAGGAGCAGCGCTTCCATCGCAGCGGCTGCACGGGTCCGGGCTGCTCCGGGGAGGAGGCAGCAGTGGGTGGGTTCTGGAGCTGAGCCCTCAGTGTGTTTGGGCACCATCAGCACCGTGCGTGTCGCTGGGCCCCATCCTGCAGCGCTGCTCGCATGATGCGCTGTGGGCAGCGGTGCCAGGCAGGGTGCAGAACCCCGGTGCTGTTACCCTCTAACAGCCACCATGAGGTAGCAGGCAGGAGCTGCGGGCAGCGCCTGACCCACCGCTCCCCCTGCCCAGGGCCGCTCTGTCGCAGCCCTTTGCCATGGTGGGGGCAGCAGGGCACAGAACGTGTCTCTTTCTCTCTCTTGTGCCCGTGCAAGGTCACCTCTGCAGGCTCTGCTTCTGCATCTTCCCAAACCCACAGGGAAAGGTCATGAGGACCTGGTTAGACCTGGAAGCAGGTCCTGGGTGAGCTGGGGCCGATTGGGCACCTCCGCAGCCCTCAGCTCGTGTTTATCACACCCAAGCAGCCACAGGCGAGTGGGGAGTGCACAGCCCTGTGCCAAGCAGCACGATGCAGAGCCGGGCAGTGACGTGGGGCAGAGCTTCAGAGCGAATTCAGCAGGAAAAGTCAACTTGAGACATGGAAATGAATGGGAAAAGAGGACAAAATAACCGGGGTTCACCCAAAGCAGCTTCTGTGAGAGCCACCCGAGACGTGTCAGCGGTGCCAGTTGCCAAACAAAGGCAGTTGTAGCTCTTCTCCCTGGGCTGCTGCAGGGCGCTCGCTGTGATACCACCCGGGAAAATATTCATTAAGCTGGAGATGAGGTGGATGTGAGCATTATGAGGTAGCTGAGAACCTGGTTAAATGGTTGTTAAGAGCAAGTGGGATTGGAAATAGAGCACTGAGTTGGAGGAGTTTATTAGTGGAGCATTTGATGGTTTGGCTGTTCAGCGTTTTGTGCATGACCTGGGCACACAAAGCAGGTGGGAAGTGACATAGCTCACTGGTGACATGAGCTGTGCACCTAGTTGGGCTACGGAGGAGGAGAGGGGGATCCCAAGGGGAGTCAGAGCCTGGAGTGATGGGAGGGAGCAGGGACGCCTTTGCCCACATCACGTTTTAAATGGAAATTCTGCCTTTTAGCACAGGCTGAGCCCTGCTGTGTGGGTGCAGAGGTGGCTCCTGGTGTTGGGGTCTGCTTCCTGCTCTGCTGCAGGAAAGGTTGGGGGGGGGTGTGAGACCCCCGGCACGCTGCAGGCAGGGGTATGGCTGCTCCTGGCTGGAGCCAGGGCACTGCAGGCCCGTGCATCCCTCCGCGGCGCTGTGCATCCCAGCATGGGACTGTGCACCCGGCAGTGCCCTGCAAACCCTCTTCCTGCCCAACCTGTTTCGGGCATTTTGCCTCCCAGGGAGCCACCCTTTGAAACAACAAAGCAGCAGCCCTGCCTCTGGCCTGGGGAAACATTAACGAAGGAGGTGTGGGACAGGTAGGGATGGCCGGGGCCCATGACAGGAGTGGCTGTGGCTGCTGCGCGGGGTGGTGATGCCAGGAAGATGATGGATTTCTTCCGTGGCCTGCAGGTGAGTGCTCCCGGACCCGCTGTGCCCCATCCTGACTGATCCCACTGGTGCAGGGTTTTCTTACGGGGGTATCTTTCTCTGGAAGCCTTCAAAAGGCACTTTCTGCTGCAGCTGAGAGGAGTCGTGTCCTTCTCTGTGCTGACACACCAGGATGTGAGGGATGTGACTCTCCATCCCTCGTGCTGCCTGTAGCATGCTCAGTGGTGAGGGTGGGGACACACGAGCTTGAAAGGAAAAGCAGTGGTGCCATTTCAGTGGAGTGTTTTGGATTTCTGAGGTCGTTTGGACCTGCTCCTGCTCAGATCTGTCCTGCTGGAGGTGGGGGGGACATGCTGTCCGCTCCGGTGTTGCCTTGGGTTGCCCTGAAGAAGCAGATGGGGGTTCAGCTTGGAACCTTTCAGCTTCCTGCTGGGCAGCACAAGGGTGTAATTGTCTCTGCTATAATTACCAAAATATCTGTGGCCCAGTGGAGCTGGCTCCGAGCTGCAGAAATCCCTGCAGGGCACAGACTGCCGTCTGCTGCACTGAGCGCATGAACAGGCTTCTGATGGAGCTCCTTTGGCAGGTGGATCCGGTACCGCTGTGAGGTTTGGTTCCTTGGGTCTGGCTGCTGCCAGAGAGGCTCCTGGAAACTGTTTTAATTGCTCAGAGAGTGTTTGTCCATTGCAGAGACCTGACCATGAACTGGAATCTAAACCCAGCTCAGAGTAAGGAAAAGGCTTTTTAAAGTGCTTCCAGCTTCAGTCTGTTCCGAGCCTGGGGTTTGTTCTCCCTCCTGTAGGTGCAGTAGGTTAAACTGGGCTCAGTGTGCAGCTGGAAGCTTGGCCAGGGCTGGGGTTGAGCCTCAGTAAGTCCCCGCCTGCATTGGCAGCGTCTCTGCCCCATCCCAGCTGGTGACTCTGGGGCAGCCATAGGCTGCTCTTGTTGTAAACCCAACCTTTGCTCTCCACGTTTGTTAGAAGAAAATCTCTCTGAGGTTTTCCTTTGGGTTTTGATTTTCATTTCTTCATTGCCCCCTCTGTTTTTAACTCTCCTTTTTGTCATTTGATAAATCCAGTCTATTCTAAGAGCTCGCTAAAATCACCCCCAAGCCTTTCTCCTTGGTACCATGGCTCCTTCTGCCTCAAATCTCTCATCCTTCTTCTGCAAACTGTTTCTGGTAGCTGGCAGCATTGGAGCTGGTGAGCCAGCTCCTGCTCTCTCTCC
Source organism: Psilopsiagon aurifrons (assembly GCA_025447955.1). Lineage (NCBI taxonomy): Eukaryota > Metazoa > Chordata > Aves > Psittaciformes > Psittacidae > Psilopsiagon > Psilopsiagon aurifrons. Next base: position 10,951 of record JAOEHY010018776.1, read on the forward strand.
TGGACCACAGCATCACCTGCAGCACAGATGCCCCTTGGTCTTACAAGCAGCAAGCAAACACAGGTTAGAGGAGAGGTGGGAAGGCTGTGGGACAGGGCCGCTGCAGCAGGGCACCAGGGAAGCCGTGGAGCAGTTTACTGGGAGTGCCTCCATGTTCACAGCTGCTGCTTGGCGAGATCATTTATTTGCCTGTACTTGAGAGCAGGTAAAGCTGGACGAGGGATCAGGATCATCCAGCTGTGCCTGAGCCCCTGCTCCAAGTGTTGCCCAAGACAGGGGAGCCACATGCTCTCATGCACTTGGGATGCTTGTGGGGCTCCAAAGCCCCATAGCACAGAGCTGCTGCTGCTCCCTGCGCTGCCTGTGGCTGCACTGGGGGTGCCTGCTCTGGGACAGCTGTGGCCCTTGGAGTGGCTGTGGGGCCCATCCCTGCCGAGCAGCAGGGCTGGATGGGGTGTCGCAGAGCCATCGGTTGTGGATGGAGTCTCTTCTTCCCACTCCTTCTGAGGGCCAGAGTGCCAGTATGGGGTGGGGGTCTGGTGTCCCTGCCTGGACATGCCTGGGGCTGTCTTGGCTCCTGTCTGTGCATTGAACAGGAGACTTCCTTCTTCTCTTTTACAGTCTGCAGAATTCTTCGAAATGCTGGAAAAAATGCAGGTGAGCAGCCATGTGCATGCCAGCAATGCGGGCCCCCCCGGCAGGGGCTGCAGGGCAGAGAGCCCCCTCACCTCCTGCACTGAACGTGTGGGACCCTGTGTCCAACCAAACCCTGGTCTGAATTGCTGCTGAAGTCCCTGTGCTGTGAGCCCTGTGGAAAGACCCCTATGTCACCAGGCTGGGCACGTGCTCTCAGAACCATTGCTCAGGCCCATTGCCGGTCCCATTGCTCCCTGGTAAAGTCAGGATGCTGCTGCCTGTCTTTGCAAGCACCAGGCTCTGGTGCAGAGTGTGTCTGGGTCTAGCAGTATCTCGGTACCTTTGGGTCAGGGCAAGGCACGCTCTTGTTCCACACTGAAACACATCAGGATGTGCATAAGGACAGTCAGGGGACCAGGGTGTCCCTCAGCCTGTGCCTTGTCCCTGTAGGAGGGATGTGGGCAGGCAGTGTTCACCCCCAGTGCCGGGATGTGCAGTGCTCCCCCTGCATGGTGCATGTTGTGTTTGGTGCCTGGGAAATGATGGTCTCATGTAGATGTTTTCAGTGCAGTGTTGCAGTGTCCCAGGTCTTGTTCTGCCACATCCTGGTTTACACTGGGGTCTGTCCTGGCACACTGGCATCTCTGCAGAGCCCCCTCCTTTCATTTCACTCGTGTCAGTGACTTCTGTGTAGCAAAATGCCCTTGTGGTTCTGTCTGTGTTGTTGTGAACATCTTAATTATTCAGTCCGTTCATTTTCTTCCAAACAGGCACCAAAACTTGAAGAACAGAGGGCTGGAAGCCAAAAACACAAGGTTGGTTGAATTCTGTTTCTTGCGTGGGTCTTTTCAAGTGTCCCCACCCTTATCTCAGAGCTTTAATGTGCATCGCCAAAAACAGTCACTGAAAGGACTAAAAAAGATTTAATGTTGTCTAAAGCCAAGGCACAGATTGAACTGCAAAGATGAGGGAGTGCTGCGGGTAAATCCCTAATCCAGCTTTATGTCCAAGCCTGTGCATTTCATCAGTGAGCTGTGTAAAACGTTGTGCTGGGCCGCACAGCTCGGAGCTTACATGAGTAATGGAGACTCCATGGGGAAGGGCTTGTCCTCCCCAGGGCCTTCCTGCTGCCCTGGGCACAGATGGGTCCCCACGTGTGTCCCCAGGCTCCCTAGGTTGTTGTCAGGAGCACTGAGCTCTGTTACTGCCTGGCGCTCAGTGCAGGGCGTGGGGATGGGAAGGACCAAAGCAGTGGTTGGATGTGGTCTTAAGAGATGGCTGGTGAGGAACAGATACTCATTCACGGTGTTTTGATTCCCTTTTGCAGGAAGACTACATCCCGTACCCCAGCATCGATGAGGTGGGTGCCCTGAACCACCCTGAACACCTTCTGGAGATTGCCTTTCCAAACCTGCTGATGACAGGGAATTGGTGGAATCCCGTTTCCAAGGGGAGCTGCACAAAGCATGTTCCTCCTCAAAATCTTTGCAGCTGCTGCTTTTCCTCAGTGGCACATTCCCTCTTCTCGCAGAGAGAGAAGAGCTTTCAGAGAGGGGCTGGATTTGCCCCCTTGGTGCCAGGGCTGGGAGCTATTGTCAGGGGGGCCGGATGTGGGGCAATGAGCCCTGCACCCCACATCCACACCCAGTCCTGCCTGACCCCTCACGGGCACATCTCCTGCAGATCCTGGAGAAGGGTAGCCCGTACCCACTGATCATCCTGCCCCAGTTTGGGGGATACTGGATCGAAGACCCGGAAAACCTCGGCACGCCAACCTCGTCCGACAGCAGCATCTGTGAGGAGGAGGAGGAGAACCTCAGCCCCAGCACCTACGGCTACAAGTTGGAGTGCAAAGGAGAGGCCAGAGCCTACAGGAAGCATTTCCTGGGGAAGGTGGGTGCCCTGGCACAGGGGGCAAGTGGTCGGCTGAAAATTACCCCCAAGAATTAAAGGAAAGCGTAAAACTGTGAGCAAAATGGGCAAATTCTGCAGCTTCCCGCTGTGCAAGGATAGCAGGGGCTGGTGGGCTGCAGTCGTGGCCCTCTTGCTCCCAGGCTTGTACTCCCCTTCCTCTGCCTGACCAAGGCTGAGGGCATAGTGCCACAGTCCATGGGCAGAGGGATGAAACCCTCGTCCTAGCGAGGAGGGTGGGAGGGTGTTGGGATGGAATCGAGCCCTTGCCTTCAACCAGGCGCGGGGCTGCCCTCGCATTGGCAAGCTGCTCCCCACTGATGCTCTTTCGATGGTTTCTATTCTAGGATCATTTGAATTTTTATTGTACAGCCAGCAGCCTTGGGAATCTAATCCTTTCCATTAAGTGTGAGGAGGCAGATGGCACCGAATACCTAAGGATTATACTCAGGTATGCTTTGTTTAACAAAATATTTTCTCTTTGTGAGCCTTTCATTTTGTTTCTGTCGTAAAGGCCGGCAGCATGTCACTGCTGCTTGAGAGGGGCTCGGGGAGGGAT